>JAXIVD010003970.1:0-32500 GCA_036785275.1 Cancer borealis
GAGTTACAACTACATAACATAAATCAAAATAACTCTACAGGCTAAAAGTTACAGTTTTATTGCATTCTATCATAAAGCCTCCTCTGCTAATAAAATTTTATACAATGTTTGTATAATCAAGTAAATATTTATTAAGTGAAAGATAAATTTCACCCATTTCCCAGAAGCCAGTTATTCACTGTCTTTTTGAAACTGCACTGTTTTTTAATCAAAGTTTACATCTGACACAACCAGGTTGTTCCACAGTTTTATGTATTTGTGTGGGAATTAACATTGCTGGTGCTACCTGCTACATCTTAGATGCAGCAGCTCACCAAGTGATTGAATGACGGCTCGCGTGGTGACCTGAGCGAGTTGGCATGTCCGGGAGCAGTATGATGTGATCTACTTGGATTTTCAAAAAGCAATTAATAAAGTCCTTCGTAAACGGCTGTTATCTAAATGAGGGCTTATGGAATAGGAGAGCATCTATGCAGATGGATAGGAGACTGGCTCTCAGACTGACAACAACGCTTCCTTAATGATGTGCTTCAAGGGTCGGTCCTAGGACCTACGCTCTTCCTCATATATGTAAATGATTTTGAAGGGAATCTTTTGTCACAAGTAGCAAAATTCGCAGACGATACACAACTTGGCGGCAAAATATTATGCACTGAAAACTGTGATAAAATCCAGGAGGATCTAAACAAATTAATCGATTGGATTGAGAAATGTTTAATGTCTTTTAATACAGACAAATATAAGGTTATGCATATTGGCGATATAAATCCAAATTTTAAATACAAAATGCGTGGTCAGGAGCTCTATAATGTCAAACAGATTAGGATGTTGGTGTAATCATTAACTGTAATCAAAAAGTGAGTGATCAGTGCATAGCTGCAAGTAAGAAAGCGAAAATGATGCTAGGACAATTTTCAAGAAATTTAGGTCACAAAGCACCAGATGTAATGAAAACTCTTTAAGGCATTTATAAGGCCACAACTTGAATATGCGATAAAATTCTGGTCATCAAAATATTTTAAAGACCAAAACTTGCTGGAAAGAGTACATAGACGAGCGATAAAACTTATTCCTACATTGCGTAATTTATCATATGAGGAACGATTACAACAGTGTGGTCTTACAAATGCCATATAGAGTGTTTTCATTACTTCTGGTGCTCTGTGATCATTTTTATTTTAAATTGGCCCTAACATCATATTTGCTTTCTTACTACCAGCTATGCAATCACTTTAAGATTACAGTTGATGATTACACCAAGATCTTTTTCTTGTTTGACTGTATCGAGTTCCTGATCACGCATTTTGTATTTCAAATTTGGACTTTTATCGCCAATATGAATAAACTTACATTTGTCTGTATTAAAAGACATTGACCATTTTTTCATTCCAATCGTCCTGAATTCTGTCACAGTCTTCAATGCATATTACTTTACCGCCAAGTTTTGTATCGTCTGCGAATTTTGCTACTTTTGACAAAAGAATGTTAAATCATTTACATATATGATGAAGAGTGTGGGTCCCAGGACCGACCCTTAGGGCACACCACTAATTACGTTTTACCAATCAGACACTTTGCCATTTAGAACAACTCGTTGCTATCGGTCTGAGAGACAGTCTTCTATCCACCCGCATAGATGCTCTGCTATTCCATGTGCCCTTAATTTCGGTATCAGCCGTTTATGAGGAACTTTATCAAATGCTTTTGTAAAATTCAAATAAATCACATCATATGGCTCCCGGACATCCCAACTAGCGTAAACATCATTAAAGAAATCGAACAGATTAGTCAGACATGTTTTATTACTACAAAATCCGTACTAGTTTTCCGTTATTAAATTATTTTTCTTGAAGATCTCAATTATCTTATCCTTGATCATTTCAAAAAGTTTAATTAATACTGACGTCAGACTAATCGGTCGATAGTTAATAGCTTGTTTCTTTTCTCCCGTCTTAAAGATGGGGATTACGTTTGGTCTTTTGCATGCACGAGGTACTCTAGCTTGTGTTAACAATTTATTGAATAAACCTGTTATAGGAGTTTCTAGCTGCGCACAACATTCTTTAAGTAGCCGTGGTAAAATTTTATCAGGACCAACGGACTTATTTGGATCAATCTTTTGTAAATATTTACGAACCTCATGTGGTTGAATTTCGGTTATGATGAGCTTTTCTTCATCGGGGCCTCGAAATATATTCGACGGGGTAGGGATATTTGGTTTATCTTCCTCAGTAAAGACGCTACTGAACGTTGAATTAAGTATGGAGGCCATGCCTTTTTCATCGCTAATAAATTTATTATCATTGTCTACTAGTGGGCCTATATTATTTCTTACGTTTTTTTTGTTTCATATGTAACTAAAGAACAGTTTGGGATTTTTGTTTGCTTCGTGAGATATCCTTACTTCATACTCGCGCTTTTATTCCGTATCTCTTTTTCGCACGTTCTTTTAAGATCAACGTAACTGTTGAAATCTGAGGTTAACTGTGATAATCTGAATTTTTTGTAAGCCTTTCTCTTGCTATAGTTTTTTGTAAGCTGTCAATCATCCATACTGGTTGATATATATTAATTATTTGTGGCTTATGTGGAATGTTTTCGTTAACTATCGATTTGAAATTTGCTGTGAAAGTCTCATACATTTTGTCCATGCAAACATTATCTAAACATTGATTCCAGTTTATGGATTCTATTTCCCTTCTTATGTTCGCAAAATTCGCCTTCCTAAAGTTAAGTACCAATAAGATATTTTCTTTTGTTATAATTTGTAGGTTTAATTCGGTTCTAACGATGTTGTGATAACTGTTCCTCAGAGGTTCGCCTACTTTACAAGTGTGAATATTATCGCTGTCTTTCGTGAATATTAGATCTAAGATATTATTTCCTCGCGTAGGTGTCTGAACTATTTGATATAGAAAAGCCTCCTTTGTTAGTTCTAATAATGTTGTTCCTTCTCGATCGGCCGTTAAATTTGACCAATTTACTGAGGGGTTGTTAAAATCTCCGGCAATTACTGTTTTGTTGCCGCTTATTCCAATGTTTTTCTTGTTCTTTTAATCAAAATAAACTGGTCACGGGGTACAGAACACCTCTAAAATGATATACATTAAAAAATCTTTCCGTTTTCTATAACTTTAATTAACAATTAATCTTTCCTTGCTCCTTCTTTCATATAACAAACATCATTATTTCTTCTGTTTTTGACACATATATAATCAGGCACATGAAATAATACTTCTAGGAGCTTATAAAAATATTCATAATCATGGAGCAACACATAATAAAATAATCATGGAGGATGCACATTATACATCACAAATCCTACATAAAATATTCCCACACTAATATCCTAACAGCTGTTTTTTAAAACTGCATTTCAGAGAGAGAGAGCTTTCACTTACCCCGTTCAAATGCTTCATTTTTGAGCTGAGAGCTGGTGTGACTTTCTGAGTAGAAGTCTGAATGAATGCTGACTCTCTAAGCTAGTACAGCCTCTTTTATTTCCAAAATCTAGACACTTACCAATTCTCTACAGATACAACATTTGGGGAAGTCCCTACATTCTGTTTAAGGCTAGTTTCCCTTATAATTCCATAGAGGTTAGTTTCCCTTACAATTCCATAATGGTTAGTTTCCTTACATTTTCCATAAAGGTGATTTTTCCTTTCTTTCGAAAGAGGTCACTTTCCCTTACAACACTCTCTGGGAAGTAAACAACTACATCTGTAAAAGCTATATTCCCTTAAACTCTGAATGCTGATATAAAGGTCATTTTTCTTTCATGTTTGTTTACTTGGTGTTCCGTTAAGGAAACACCTGCTGTTTTGATCTTGCCTCTGTCTGATCTATGTCTATTTTTCCCGGAATCATTTAAGTTATAACCTAAAATATGGATCAAGTAATCATTCATAGCAAAATGTAGCTGTTTAAACTTTGATTCAAATTCAAAAACATGTCGCATAATTAAATTACTTGTGAAATCATTATTTTTTACTCTATCAAGATTGCGAATAATATTGATTGTGAGGTGTTCATCTCTTTTACCAGGCTCAGTAATATCATCAATACTTATTTTAAATGGAACTATATAATTATTTCCTATCAGAATTAACTTATATTCAGGTGTGAAACTCACGCCTGGCCGTACAGTTGGCTTTTGATGGGTACTTATGGAATATATAACTCCAAGGCAGAGGTAGAAATTCTGGAACAATAATAAATTACTAATATACATTTTATGTATATTCTAAGGGTTTAGACATAATTCGAGGCAAGTCAGAAATTTGTGAAGTTAACCACAAGTTATATATGTTGAGCATGAGGTGCTATGATGCTATCCTCTTCCATTGAATTATTTAATGAATTATCATCTGTATCCTCAGAAAAATAACGGAAATGGATCTACGGGTTGAGGGCTTATTTTTATCTCTCTTGTTTTACCATTGGCATGTACTGGATATGCTATCTTCACATTAGGATCTAAATGTGGTGTAATATTATTTTCATGTACAACACGTACTCTATCTGTATGCAATGTCTTTATATTGCCGGATCTAATATTTCTTACTTTGATTAACACATCACTCACTTTATCTAACACTCTGAATGGACCATTGTAGGCTGGTGTTAGTTTAGAAGGAAACCTTTTTCTTGGTACTTGTTTTACATAAACTCGTCTCCTATTTCAAATAGTTTTAATTATGCTTCCTCTAAATATAATTGGCATCTTGCATAAACTATACTAGCTTTAGTTGCCATTTCCTGTTTATAATCATCAATATTATACCATGTTTTCTCCTCTTTCATTATTTTAAAAGGAAAACAAGGATCTCTAAGATACATTAAGAAAAATGGACTGTCTTGAAGACTTCTATGAAATGCCGTGTTATAGGCAAAAGTAGCTATAGGGAGCATTGTATACTAACATTATCTTGCATTAAGGTGTGCAATATATTTAATACAGTACCATTTGATCTTTATATTACGCCATTTGCTTGTGGATGATATGGGGTGGTTATTATGTTTCATTTGCAACAAGTTGGCTACTTCTTTAAATATCTCATTAACAAATTCTTTACCTTGGTCGGTAACCAAAGTTTTAGGAACTCATTGTTTTCATACTACACTCTCAAAAAATACTTTAGCTACTTCTATAGCTGTTTTTGTTTTAATCGGCTCAGCAATCAAATATCTCGTTAGCATATCAATCAACACTAAACAATATTTATATCCCTTTTCTGAATTTCCTATGGGCCCAATTAAATGCATGTGTACACGTGTACTATTGCAACTTATATTTAATATATTAATGTGTGTGTATGCATGTATTTACAATGTTTTGTGCGTTAGTGTATTGACACAGGTGTCCGGAGATAGCTAAAAAAATTGCCCAGGTGCGGGTATCAGATTCATTTGAACGCGCTAATTTTTTTTGACCTCGCCGCCATGGACACCTGCACATTTCCTCCCTTTCCCACCAAAGTCCCTCGGGCCCAGGGATTAACAGATTTTCTGTAGTATCTATTCACTCTAAATACGTATGCTTCCCCTTGAGTCGTCTCTTGTTCATCTCGCATTTTTGTTAGTTGTAAGTTTTGGGGCTCACTTCTGTCTTAGCGCTGGGCGGGAGCAGACGTCCTGATTCGGTCTCATCAAGTGTACCTACTTTTACTCAGATAAACATGTAGTGATACAAGTTTACTACTTAACCAGAGTGAGTGAGAGTTTGAGGTGAGTGAGTGAACTATGGCAATGAACACGTAACACACATCACGCTGACATCCTACAATCCTAAAAACGACTTTGAGAACGCGACGAGCAAGAAGGAGAATAGATCCACCCGCCTTGCCATCGACACACTACCATAGTTAAGTTCCTTGCAGCTTGCAATCTGCAGGGTGGTGGCAGCGACTTCAGCTTGCATTGTGAGTAAGCGCAGTGTTGAGGCACAACACACGTTCAAACGGCATGTTCACATCCGAATAACTTCGGAGTGGTGCTGGATCGTCCCCCAGTCGCTTAAGGCGATTACATACCAGACATGCTTTGCAATAATTCTCAACATCCTTTTTCATACCAATCCAGTATAAAAACTTTTGACATCTTGCTAAGGTAACTTGCACACCCCCATGCCCTGCAGATAGCAGAGAGTGTGCTAGTTTTAAAGCTTGATGTTTATAAAAATTAGGCATTACAATCTGTTTTGTCATTTCACCATAATTATTTTTAGTCAATCTATATAAAACATTATTATGCACCTACATTTCTTCTATAATCAATCTTTCAACTTTCTTTTTGTGCTTACTTAATTCTTTTTTCAATGTGCCGACATCATAACCTTTCTTTGATAATTGTTTGAATAATCCATAATACTCATCTTCATCTTGCAATCTTATTATTTTTTCTAAATCCCATTTGAGATACATATCTGCTTTTTCTTCTGTTACTACACATATATTTTCATCATCTAAGCTATCCTCTTGATGCCTTAATCTAGACAAACAGTCAGCTACCTTATTTTTCTTACCAGGGATATATTCCACTTTTATATCAAATTCAGCTACTAGTAATTGCCATCTAGCGATTCTACTGTTCGCATTTGAGGTAGTTAGTGGTCGGTGATCAGTGTGAACAATTATAGGATATACTGGACATAATGTCCTGTTTGTTTTCAGACCATACACAATTGCTGGTGCTTATTTTTTCAATAGTACTATAATTAATCACAGCTTTATTTAATTTTATGCTAAAAAACGTGAGTGATCTCAGATTATCATATTAATCCTTTTCCTATAGAACTCCACCAATTGCAGTATTAGAAGCATCCGTGGTGAGATAAAATGTTATTTCAAAATCAGGAAATATGAGTGTTATTTGCTCTGACCATACATTTTTTAGCTTAATAAATGCTTCTTCGGCTTCCTTATTCCATTCTATGTATATTTTTTATTATTTTTTTTCATTCATGTGACCTTCTGTAAGTTTATTTAAGGGAGCTGCTATTCCAGCATAAGCTTGTATAAATTTTCTATAATAATTAGTCATCCCCAAAAATGATTGTAAGTATTTGACTGTTTTCGGTGTTGGCATTTTATCAACAGTTTCAACTTTATTTGGCTTAAGTTTTATTCCCTCTGCGGAGATGATATGTCCTAAATATTTTACACTTGTCTTAAAGAAAGTGTATTTCTTTAAATTCACTTTTAATTTAGATTCTTTGAGTCTAAGAAATACCCTTCCAAGATTATCTATATTATCCATCAAATCTGTACCTTGAACTATAATGTAATCAAAGTGCACATGTGTATTGTGGCCTTTCAAACCTATTAATACTTGATTTTTGATCCTACAGAACGCCTTTGGGCTATCTTTTAAATCCATCGCCAATACATTATGTTCGTATAATCCTTCAGGTGTTACAAATGCAGTTAAGGCTTCTGTAAGGGGAATTTGATGATAGCCTCTCTTTAAATCCGAACATGAAAATTATTTTCCTTTTCCTAAATTATGAAGGATATTATCTATGTTAGGGAAGGGGTATGAATCATTCATAACATGAGTATTTAAAATCCTAAAATCTATACAAAGCCTTACTTTTCCCTTCTTTTTTTATTACTGGCACCAAGGGTGACTGAAAAGATGATCTTGAAGGTCTTATTATTCCATATTTTTCCATTATTTATATTTGTTCTTTTACTTTTTCATGAAAAGAAACCGAAATAGTGTATGGCTTTCTAGGCTTAGGGGTTGACTCTAATCTGATGGTATGATAATATAATTGAGTAACAATGGGAGGATCATCATAATTTTGCAAAGATTGATGGATATTTCTTAATAAGTCCTTTCAGGATCTTATTTTCATTACTATTTACAGGATGCATGTCATCTATTGTCCGAAAGAGACAGTACTGTTGTTCCTTCTTATTCTTTTCTGTTATGGTATTCACAATGTTATACTGCTCACCTGGTAACTTTTCTTTTTTTACATGGCTGAACAAATCCTAAAGTTTTCCTCGGTTCTAACTTAATTTTCTCATTTGTCACATTCATGTACTGTATAATGAATCAAGATTTTCTATTTTCTATATCAGATTATAGTTTCACTATCCCTGAGCATAATGTGTGAGATCCAGCGTTTCCTACTACTGGCTCAAAAATAGCTGTATCATATGCTACCAAATTTGTTTCCAGTTCTATAAAACTTATATTTTCTCCTGCTAATACTGTTGCATTAGCTACGTAACACTTGAAGCTAGTATTTTCTGTAACCTCCTTCTGTGGCGTTTTATTATCTTTTGTTATAAGTAATGCATGCTCTAACGCTATTTCTACTGTAGTCATATTATTTCCATCAATATAGAGCTTCAGTGATTTAGTCTGAAATTTCACATCGTACCTTTTTATAAAATCCCAGCATAATATCTATTATGAAGTTAATCCTCTTTCTTCACTAATAATTAATTCATGAATATAATTTCTTCCTCTTATTTCTAGTGTTAATCTTGTTTTTCCTGCAGTGGCCATAACATCTCCACTTGCGTTACGGATTGTGGTTAAATCTTGAATTATTTATTTTTTTCCTAATGATCTCGCTAATTCAGCTCCTATTATGGAGACTCGTGCTCCAGTATCAAATAATGCTAACTGCTCCTTACCATTTCCATCTCCTAGTTTCACTTCAATAAATATGTGGCCTGATTTTTCATTCACTGCTCCAATTACTACCATTGATGCCTCGGTGTTGGTGGTTGTTTTTTTTTACAAAGTTTGATGATTTGCCTTGTGGTGGATACTATTGCATATTTCTGCATTGTCTGTTAATAGTGTGCCCAAACATACCGCAAGCGAAACAAGTGACTGTAGATCGGCGCCATGATTGAATTTGAATTTTACAATACCTGGAAGTATGATCGAACTTGTGACATCTGAAGCACTCTGAGGCTCTACACTATAGAGCTTTAGAGTGCTTCAGATGTTGGGTGTCATGATTATTCAACCCACATCTCTGACAATAAGTCTTAGTTCTCTCTGTTGGAGTCTGATGAACAGGTGTTTCCTGTGAAGTGATGGAAGTTACTGGTATATCCTTACTCATTTCTTTTCTTATTGCAACATCCGTAAGCTGAAGACTTGGATGTGAAGCTACATATTTTAATGCCTTTTTATAGACAGTCAGAGGAATTTTCATATCAGCTTCTGTTAAAATGTATGAGAAGTCTTTGGGTAATGCATTTATAAAAATAGAAACAAACATATTACTATAAACTTTCTTGCCTGTAGGCTTAAGTGATTCTAACTGTTCAACAATGCCTTAAATTCTTATGGTTCAGTTAATGTCTCTCTGAGTCTACAAGTAACAGATGACAACTCATGCATAAGGCTTGGAAGCGATCGGTCTTCTGGATATATTTCTATAAATGCCTTTTTGACGTTAGCCCAATCAAGTTTATATTTGGCACAATGATTTATGTGACTAAATGCACTGTCTAATGTTGTTTAGCTAACTCAATACGCCCTTCTTCATCCCAACTAGTTCGAGTTATTTTTTGATGTCAACAATCCAGGCATGTGGACTTGTCATACATTTTAAATTAGGTGCAGAAGGACTTGATTCACTGCCTTCACAAAAATACGACAATCCGATAACCTTATTAAAATTATTCCTTGCATTATCTATGATTGCCTCGACAATGTCATCCTTACTAAAACAGGTGCTGCTACTAGCTGCTTGTACTTGAGTGTTAGTAATTTTATTGTTGAAATTTTCTTGCAACACAGGACCAAACTTAAATGGGGTTACTTCTCTAGGTTTCAATATTTTTTTTAAGCTGTTAGGTTTTAACAATCCAGGATTAATGCGTCTCATATAAATCACTAAAAATCATACAATTTCAAACTAAGTTTAAATTGCAAAAGATTATTTTTCTTCTTCAATTGCACGATTGGTTGCAATCTATTACTTCAATTATTTCAATGTTGCATTAATACCACCGCTGTCATCAATTTCGTTGCCGCTTATTGCAGCGTTTTTCGTGTTCTGTTAATCAAAATAAACTGGTCACGGGGTACAGAACACTAATTATAAAATGATTTTCATAAAAAAATCTTTCCGTTTTCTATAACTTTAATTAACAATTAATCTTTCCTTGCTCCGTCTGTCATTTAACATACATCATTCTTTCTTCAGTTTTTGACACATATATAATCAGGCACATGAAATAATACTTACATAGGAACACATAGGAAAGACAAACAGCAACAGGCCTACTGGCCCTGACGAGTCTGTTTGTGATGGAGACACTATCTAATCTAGAGTGAGGGATACAGTATATTAAGGGTGAAGGATTCTCCCCCCAGCCACGGCTGGCAGGAGAGGAAGGTCAACCATGCAATATTAAAAAAAAAAATACATGGAAATAATTTAGACTAGACTATCACTACTGTCACTACCACTACTTCCTGGCAAGCGATGTCAGGTCAATAGCGACGTCTTCCGAATCGACATTTCGTAAGTAAGGTACATTAGAAAGAACTTGCTCAAAATTTACTACGTTAACGGATAGTATTTTAGTTGTGGATTGGCTTCTAAAGATTTGTCAAGTCAATTTTTGAACGTAGTAATTGCTTAACTGTCGACGACATTGGCGAGCAGGGAGTTCCAAACGTTAACGATCCGATTGAAAAAAAAAATGCTTGGCTTCGTATGACGTGAATCTTTTACCAATCTTAAACATATGACATCTTCTTGTTATATTTGATCGATCAAAAGTAATGTAATCTTCTGCATTGATATTATCAAATCCTTTACTTATCTTGAATATTTCAATTAAATCCCTTCGCATCGTTCGTTTTTCTAGGCTGAATAAGTTTAATTCTTTAAGTCTTTCTTCATAAGGATTATTTTTCAGCCTTGGAATAATTTTCGTTATTCTTCGCTGGACTCTTTCCAGTTTGTCGATGTCCTTTCTGTAATATGGGGACCAAAACTGTACGCAATACTCAAGATGAGGGCGTAATAGTGAATTATGCAGTTTTAATATGACTTTTTCAGAATTATTTTCGAAAGTACGACCAATAAAGCCGACCAATCTGTTAGCAGTTTAAACAGCCTCTGAGCAATGCTGATTGGGTTTTAAATCGTTTGATATTGTAATTCCTAGATCTTTTTCCTTGTTCACTGCAGAAAGTAGTTTTCCATTCATTGAATACTGAACGTGTTCATTGTTTCTTCCGATGTGTAGTACCTTACATTTATCAACGTTAAATTTCATTTGCCATATATTGGCCCAAGACGTTAGTCGATCTAGGTCTGATTGTAAGATTTCTCTGTCACTTGTCGTGATAATTACGTTCAACTTGGAAATGAAGGAAATAAAAGTAAAAGACAGTAAGGAGAAGGTACCAAATTACCAAAAGGCGAATTTCATCAAAATGCGAACAACTCTAGAAGACACTGACTGGATTGAACTGTTGTCAGAGTCAGATATTAATAAGTCATGGGAGGCCTTTACCACAAAACTGAACGAAGCTATAAGCGTATGTGTACCATATCGTTATAGACGTTCAGCAAAGAAAAACAAACCAAAATGGTGGAACGAAGATATAAAAAACAACCTCTCTTTCAAAAATCACGCGTACAATAAGTACATACCAACTAGAAACAAAAATGATAAAGTTGAGTTTGACAGCTCGTCGCGAAACTAAGAGATTGATAAAGCGTAGCAAGAAAAACCTTGGATATATATATTGAATATATAGGGGAATCATGTAAATCTAATCCTAAAGAAGTTTATAGTTTTGTTAAGAGTAAAAAAGCCCTTACCTGTAATATCGGTCCACTTACTAAAGGACAAGGAAATCACACAAATGACGAAAATGAAATGGCTACAATCCTTAATAACTTTTTTGCATTCGTATTTACAGAAGAGGATTGTTCATCGTTTCAGCCACTTGAGACTAGAAGAACCGAAAACTTCTTAAATGATATACTCATTGTAGAAAATGACGTTGTGCAAAAAATCGATAAGATGAAAACTAACAAACCCCCTAAACCAGATAAAATTTCCCCGAGAATCTTGAAAGAGGTCAAGCACCAGATCAGTAAACCGCCTGCAATCATATTCAATAAATCCTTAAGAAATGGTAAAGCTCCATCAGAATGGAAACGTGCAAATGTAACACCAATCTTCAAAAAGGGAGACAAGTCACAACCCGTAAATTATAGGCCAATCAGTCTGACGTCAGTTGTATGTAAATTAATGAAGACAATCATTCGTGACAATGTGGTTAAATTCCTTGAAGACAACGATATAATATAACCCTCACAACATGGCTTTCGTAATAAACGTTCATGTTTAACAAGCTTATTAGATTTCTTCCACAAAGTTTTTGACGCGTACGATGAAAGCAGAGCAGTAGATGTCATATATCTGGATTTTCGAAAGGCCTTTGATAAAGTACCTCATCAATGATTGCTTAATAAACTAATGACTCACGGTATCTCTGATAACATTTACAATTGGATTCAGGACTGGCTCTCTGAACGTAAGCAGAGAATAGTCTTAAACGGTGTCTCCTCTCAATGATTAAACGTAAAAAGTGGCGTATCACAGGGTTCAGTGCTTGTTCCTGTCTTGTTCCTGATGACATAGATGATGGGATCACTTGCAAAATATCGAAATTCGCTGACGATACTAAAATTGTCAGTAAAGTAACACATAGGAAGGAAGAACTAACAATTGTAAATGGTACCAGAGATACCGTGAGTCATTATTTTATCAAGCAATCGTTGATGAGGTACTTTATCAAAGGCCTTTTGAAAATCCAGATATATGACATCTACTATTCTGCTTTCATCGTACGCGTCAAAAACATTGAGGAAGAAGTCTAATAAGTTAGTTAAACATGAACGTTTATTACGAAAACCATATTGTGAGGGTTTTATTATATCGTTGTCTTCAAGGAATTTCACCACATTGTCACGATTGATTGTCTCCATTAATTTACATACAACTGACGTCAGAGTGATTGGCCAATAATTTCCAGGTTGTGACTTGTCCCCCTTTTTGAAGATTGGTGTTACATTTGCACGTTTCCAATCTGATGGAACTTTATCGTTTCTTAAGGATTTATTGAATATAACTGCAAGCGGTTTACTGATCTGGTGCTTGACCTCTTTCAAGATTCTCGGGGAAATTTTATCAGGTCCAGGGGTTTGGTTTGTTTTCATCTTATCGATTTTTTGCACAACGTCATTTTCTATGATGAGTATATCATTTAAAAAGTTTTCGGTCCTTCTAGTCTCAAGTGGCTGAAACGATGAACAATCTTCTTCTGTAAATACGGATGGAAAAAAATATTTAAGGATTGTAGCCATTTCTTTTTCGTCATTTGTTTGATTTTTTTGTCCCTTAGTAAGTGGACCGATATTACAGGTAAGGGCTTTTTTACTCTTAACAAAACTATAAAATTCTTTAGGATTAGATTTACATGATTCCGCTATATATTCTTCAAGGTTTTTCTTGCTACGCTTTATCAATCTCTTAGTTTTGCGACGAACTCTGTCAAATTCTACTTTGTCATCTTGGTTTTTAGTTGATATGTACTTATTGTACGCATGTTTTTTGAGAGAGAGGCTGTTTTTTTTCTCTTCGTTTAATCTTTTTGGTTTGTTCTTCCTTGCTGAACGTCTGTAACGATACGGTACACATACGCTTATAGCTTCGTTAAGTTTTGTGGTAAAGGCCTCCCATGACTTATCAATATCTGACTCTGACAACAGTTCACTCCAGTCAGTGTCTTCTAGAATTGTTCGCATTCTGATGAAATTCGCCCTGTGGTAATTTGGTACCTTCTCCTTACTGTCTTTTACTTTTGTTTCCTTCATTTTCAAGTTTAACGTGATAGTCCGATGGTCACTAGAGCTGAAAACAGGGCCAACATTTACGTTGCTGACTAGATCCTTACTTGTTGAAAGAATGAGATCAAGGGTATTTAAGTCTCGCGTCGGTTCGTGAACGTATTGGTGTAATTTGCTCTCTAATAAATTCGTGTACAGGTCGTGTCCTGTATGAGATTTGCCAGTAACGGATTTCCCCATCTCGTTACTGGCCAGTTATAATTGCCCACAATAATTGTCTCGCATTGACTAATTGTTTTGGAGATTGATTCGATTAGCAAACGGTCAATTTCAGCAGGGCGCCCCGGTGGTCTGTAAATCAATCCAAGGATTTTTCTGCTTGAGTTATTTTTTAATTCGATAAAAACTGTGTCTACACCGTTGGTGGTTTCTGTTTTAATGGAGATCGGATGGAGCGAGCTGTGAATATATAGGATTACACCACCGCCAATTCTGTTCTCTCTTTCACAGCTAAAGATTATATAACTGGATAACTGAAATTCTGCAATGTATAATCTCTGTTCGACGTGTCTAACCATGATTCTGTGACTCCTATAATGTGGTACTGATCCATCGCGGCGAGAGCTTCAAGATCTGTGAATTTATTTCTGATGCTGCGAGCATTTACATAACAAACTTTAATATTTGGATCAGCAGTGACATTAGTATTTAGATCAGCGGTGACATTAGTATCTGGATCAGCGGTGACATTAGTAATTTGATCAGCGGTGGCAATACACGGAAAAACTACGATGTCGTTGCTGCTCTCGTCAGCTCGGTGTTTTTTGACCTAAAGAGAAAAATTTGATCACAGGAAAGTCTGCCCAAGCGTGCATCCCCAACCCTGTTTAGGTGCAGTCCGTCGTACTGGAAAAGAAGTGGTTTATTATAAAAGTCATCCCACAGGTTTACAAAGTCAACACGTTCCTGTGAACAGAGAGAATCAAGTCAGTTGTTAATGGTGCGCGCCTTGCCATAGAACCTCGAATCAGCACCCATCCTGGGAAGAATGCCTGAAATAACAATGTTATTAGTCTTTGTCCTGAACTGGCGGATCATCTTCCTGTACTTCTCCAGCAACTCCTCAGGTCTTGTGGATGACACATTGTTCGTTCCTGCATGGATGATAAAAAAAAGTGTTATCATCTGCATCGCTGGTGACCTCTCCGCATACACCTGTTATGTCGTCAAGCCTGGCTTCTGGAATACAGTAACGAGTCCTATTATTTGGGGCACGGCCACTTAACTCAATCAGCTGTCCACGTAGGATGGAGTCACCCACCAACCACGTCTCTCCATTTTCTTCCTGTGTTGAACCGATCACCTGGAATTTTTAAAAAAGTTTTCTGAGTTAGTGGTTTTCTGGGGATTCTAGCAGCATCCCTAGGTGCTCTCCAGGAATAAGAGACCTGAGAGGAGGAGGGGCTAGAGGAGGAGGAAATGGAGGAGGAGCAGGAGGCGCTGGAGGAAGAGATGGAGGAGGAGAAAGAGGCTGGGAGCCTCTTCTTTCCAATCTCCTCCTGAGACGTGCTGAGCACCTGGTATCTGTTAGAAATATTCGTAGCTAGTGGCTTTCTAGGACATATAACAGCACGCCCCCTAGAAACTCTCCAAGAATAAAAGTCCTGGGAGGAGGAGGAGGAGGAGGAGAAGGAGGAGGAGGAGGAGGAGGAGGAGGAGGAGGAGGAGGAGGAGGAGGAGGAGGAGGAGGAGGAGGAGGAAAAGGAGGAGGAGGAGGAGAAGGAGGAGGAGAAGGAAGAGGGGGCGGAGGAGGTACTGGCGGAACCGGTGGAGGAGGAGGATGAGGAGGTGGAGGAGGAGGCGGAGGAGGAAGAGGAGGCGGAGGAGGCGGAGGAGGAGGAGGTGGTGAAGGAGGAGGAGGAGGAGGTGAAGGATGAGGAGGAGGAGGAGGAGGAGGAGGAGGAGGAGGAGGAGGAGGAGGAGGAGGAGGAGGAGGAGGAGGAGGAGGAGGAGGAGGAGGAGGAAGGAGGGGCAGAGGAGGTGCTAGCGGAAGAGGTGGTAGAGGAGGAGGAGGAGGAGGAGGAGGAGGAGGAGGAGGAGGAGGAGGAGGAGGAGGAGGAGGAGGAGGAGGGGGAGGAGGAGTGGGAGTCAGAGGAGGTATCGGCGGAAGATGTGTAGGAGGAGGAGGAGGAGGAGGAGGAGAGGGAGGAGAGGAGGAGGAGGATGAGAAGGGGGAGGAGGAGGAGGCTGGTTTGTTGGAGGTGGTGGAGATGGAGATGGAGGGGGAAACGGAGAAGGGGGAGGCGAGGGAGGAGGCGGTGGTGATGGAGGAGGAGGAGGAGGAGGAGGAGGAGGAGGAGAAGGAAGAGAAGGGGCTTCTTCTCCTCCTCCTCCCCCACCGCCGCCTCCTCCCTCGCCTCCCCCTCCATCTCCACCTCTACCACCTCCAACAAACCCCCAGCCTCCTCCTCCTCCCCCTCCTACACATCTTCCGCCAGTACCTCCTCTGACTCCCATTCCTCCTCCCCCTCCTCCTCCTCCTCCTCCTCCTCCTCCTCCTCCTCCTCCACCTCTTCCACTAGCACCTCCTCTGCCCTTCCTTCCTCCTCCTCCTCCTCTATAGTTTTGAAAGCGCCACTGTTCCTTTGCAGAATAGATTTGCAGTTTTGCAAGAAGAGGCTGAACCCGAGCCAAATGTAATGCTGGTTGAGAATAGGCTTGTTCGAGGCCAAGGGAACGATTTTTATAGGGAGAAACCTAGGAGGAAGTATAGGTGCTACCCTGGCCAAAAGATAGAGGATATCACAGAGAGAGTGGACTACTTAGTAGAAAACTCCACGGAGGACTCGATGTTCGTGACTGTTGTGGGTACGAACAACCTTCGCTGTGACATTGCAACCGACATTGTAGATAAGTATCGGGCTATGCTTAGGGAATTTGCTACTAGGCGAAGGAAGGTAGCAGTGTGTGGCATCATTCCCCGATGTGATGTTGGACCTGCAATTTTTAAAAGAATGTCAGTTGTAAATCGTGAGGTAGAGGCGCTTTGCAGGCAGGAAGATATGCATTTCTTCGATCTGTGGCACCATTTTTGTTTGGATAAGACGCTGTATGCTCGTGACGGCATACACCTAAATTGTGTGGGAAAGGCGAGGCTAGGTAGAGTTATAGGTGAGTGTTTAGCTGGTATATCTCGTCCCCCTTGTAGCAGTAAATGTGGGCACAGCTGATGAGGAAACAACTAGCGTAGCTAATGAGGTGACTGTTGACAGCGTAAATGACATCAGTCACACAGCTCCCGAAACTCAGAGTGTAGCAAGGCAGCTAGAGGAAATAGATATGGCAGAGGTGCCCATGCCCATTGCTGGATGCTCCAGGGATAAGGATTTTCAGTAAGTGAATCGCGTACCGGGTCAGCTGAAAAGCGTATGAAGACAATAAAGGGTCTAAATTTGTTTTGTGCCAATGCACGAAGCATTATAAAGAAACGAGACGAGTTCGTAGATTATGTAATGTCTAAAAAGCCGGATATCGTTAGCATCACCGAGACATAGCTAAATATCAGTGAAAATCCCTTAATCTCTGAAGTCAATATTTCTGGTTATAACATGTTTCTAAATTGTATAGAAAATAAAAGAGGAGGTAGCGTCATGTTATACATAAAAGATACTATCAATGCCACAGAAATAAACAAGGAAAACAGATCAGCGTACGAATCTGTATATGTAAAGACATAGACTACACCATACTTAATTGGACACTTGAAATTGGACCTTTGCAAACAGGCCCTACGGCAGATTTTTAGAAAATCAAATAAAATACTTAGAATTAAGATAGGAACCTCAAATAAAAAGCAAACACTTCAGAGTGATGTAAAGAATATGTTTATGAGCAACAAAAACAAATTAGTCACCATACGTCTTTGGTGAGCGATAATTATTAAATGCTAAGAAACCAAGAAAAACACAAAATTTGCAATAATTTCCAGGAATATTGGAATTTCAATCTGAAAACACTTACATGCATAGCCAATGTAGTCTATATTATTATGCAATACCATAGAATACAACATTCGTGACTGTGCACTCAAAATCGAGTCTTTCGCAAATGGGTCCTGAGGCGATTTTTTTGTTTGTTTTATTTGAATAAAATACTTAAAATCATCATAGAAACCTCAAACAAATAGCAAACACCTCAGAGTGATGTGAAAAATATGTTTATGAGCAACAAAAACAAATTAGTCAATATACGTCATCGGTGGGCGACAATTATTAAATCCTAAGACACCAATAAAACACCATATTTGCAATAACTTCCAGGAATATTGGAATTCAAAACTGAAAACGCATACATACATAGCCATTGTAGTCCATACTAATATGCAATACCATAGACTATACCAGAGAGCTCTCCAATCAACATCTGAACCATCCGAGTGTCCTCCATGACCAGCTGCTCCCTGATGGTCTGCATCTTCTCTGCCACCTCCTCCAAGGTGTATCGAGAAAGACACACCAGGTTGACACGCCTGACGATGGCCTTACTCTCAAAGAATTGGTGTATTTGCATAGAGACACAAGTCACTGTCTTGCAGGGGGAGAAATAGCTTTGTTGCACAGAAAAAAAAATACACTGTCTGCAGTAGCAGTAAGTAAAACTCACTTAAAGAAATGCACAAGTCACTGTCTTGCAGGGGGAGAAATATCTTTATTGCACAGAAGAAAAAAAAACACTGTCTGCAGTAGCAGTAAGTATAACTCACTTGAAGAAAAACACAAGTCACTGTCTTGCAGGGAGAGAAATATCTGTTACACAAAATAAAAAACACTGCAGTAGCAGTAAGTATAACTCCCTTGAAGAGAGACACAAATCACTGGCTTGTAAGACGCAGTCATTATCTCCCCCATCACCATTTTTTTCTGCCCCTGGAGCTTCTGCCTTTTCATTTGGTCATGGCTTCTAGTATCCCTCACACAGTCGCCGATGGCCTGGCGTTTGGAGGGCAACTTGGCGTGAACATCAGAGTTTGTGTCCCTGCACAAGTTGGAGCCAAAACCATTGAAAAGGTTGCCGCCCCCGACGGGGAGAGTCTTGGTGATTATATTGTGCCCATTACAGCACTGTGCCACCTCAAACTCTGGGAACTTCCTGGCCAAGCCAACAAGGATCTGCAGGAAGGTGTCCTTATGGTTGTCACAACCAAAAAACCTGAAATAAAATGTGAATGTTAGCACATTACAAGTGAACACAAAATTATATAAATAACAATAAATAACCATCCGAAAAAATAAAATTCAGAAGTACAATTAAATGTATAAATTAATGGATTAATTCTCATAGTTATACTACCTACTAGTCTGTAGCATCTATTCGCTCGAAGAATATAAAAAAATAAAGCCTAATGCATGTGTGTAAGCACTCACACAGTAAGATAATGGCATTTAAACATATCAAATGTGTATGTATGTATGTATGTACCGATACTGTTTACCCCATCAAAGAAAAAAAAATGGTACTGTAATATAAATAAACTTGACTTACTTATTCCTCCTCTCCTTGTTGTTGATTAAGGAGTCCCAGACACTCAAGGCGAAGCAAGTAAAGTGGCACAAAGTTGGTGAAGGGTAATGTAGGCCATCTTCTCCACCGTCTAGTGTCCCCCTGTACAGCAGGCGTGTCAACGCATGAAACTTCTCGGGGTCCCAGCCCTCAAAAGTAGGCTGGTACTTTTCCTTGCTATTCCAGAAGAGCTCCTCCTGGCAGAGATCACCCAAGGACAGCCTGCCCATGTACCCCGAGAAGTACCCTGTAGCTGCCGCAAGCAGGTCTTCTGGCGGTTCAGGGTCCAATATTCTAAACTTCACAGAAACTGAAATTAATAAATTACATATAATAGAAAATGGTGTTTACAGACAAATACTTGGTGCCCCAAAATATGCCCAAACATGCACTCTTAGAGGAGAAGTAGGAGCATCCAGCATGAAAGCAAGAATTATTGGCAATGTTCTGATATGGTGGTCCCGCCGCCGTCGCCTCGCTCAGCTCGACCAAAGCTGCCAGAGCTGATGTGTGACCACGCTGGGGGAGCAGCGCTCCGTTCCAAAAGGCACACCCTTAACTCTCTACATCAGCTTCTATTGTATACTCTGAATCATGCTTGAAATAAGATTTGAAACTATTTCCAAATATTTTGTTTGTTTTCTACGTTTTCATTGAGCATGGCACGATACACAACACCTTAGTGTTGAGAGAGTAATTGTAAAATATAACCAAAACTTGAACACAACACCCTAAGTCACTCGTAATCTATTCATTCATACTCATACTTCACTCATAATTTCATATACCCATAAATAACATCAAGAAGAAAAAACGTAACATTCCTAATCAACTTACGATGTTTGCTAAGTGTCATCGAGAGAGCGTTTCTCAGAGACTGTGTAAAATAACTCCATTGTAATTCCTTATTGGTGATGGTCTCTAGTCAGCTTGTTGGTTTCATTGCCTCATCTTCTATCTAGCAATGTTCTTTCCAATGATCTTATCACCATACATCACTTTCCCGGCGTACGTACTTTTCCTTTTATCCTGCCATGCTCAGTGAAAACGTAGAAAACAAACAAAATATTTAGAAATAGTTTCAAATCTTATTTCATGCATGATTCAGAGTATACAATAGAAGCTGATGTAGAGAGTTAAGGATGTGTGCCTTTTGGAACGGAGCGCTGCTCCCCCAGCGTGGTAACACTGCAGCATTGGCAGCTTTGGTCGAGCTGAGCGAGGCGACGATGGCGGGACCACCATATCAGAACATTGCCGAATTATTGAGGGAAGATTCCTATAACTGAAATCAATCTTCCAACCATATTTCAATAAAACATCAACATTTACCAGGCAAGAAAAGAACATAAATGAATTATTAAAGGAAATCCTGAGGAGAATCAAATGTGAATACTTTAACTGGATGAAGACAACCAGAAAATGCTTAGACTGCACCAAGTTAACATATAACAACATTGAAAAGTTGCAAACTATCCTACTTTATTACCCATGTGTGTGTGTGTGGCGGGGGGTGCCTGGTGGGTGGGATGAGGACTAAGTAGCTAGATTCGAATTTTGAATTAACGGATTCCATTGGTCTTGAGGTGACCGTGGTCAATCATGGTCTAACTAACTTGGTTAGACCATGACCGTGATATGTATCTATTTGTTAAATTCGCACGGTCATTTTTAAATACATAACAATGGTGATGGTAGCCATGATCAAATAATGACCGCTACTAAAATTTCGTCATCCACCGTTCATCAACCATTCTACATTCACTTTCTACAGGGAGTTTTATATGAATTTAGTACTGAAATGCTCCTAAAATCTTATAAATCAGACATTACATTAACCAAATGTTGCATACTTACTGCTAAAACGAGTCCGGTGTCCAGCTAGTAGCTACAGTAGTATGTCCTTCTGGTTGCACTGGCAGTGACTGACTGACTCTGACAGACCAACAGACGTCTCGCCGTCACACACTCAGCTTAGTTTTCTCAGCTACGCGCCACGAATTGTTGTGAAAAATTCATTCCCAAGCCGATATAACGATATTATGACATTTGATCACAATCAAATCATATTCAGGAATGGTGATTTCACAATATGTAATGTTTTATTTCAGAAGTTGTTGCGAATTTACCAGAAATTTTTGCTATAAACAATATGCTTTATACACAACTCCCACACGAATTTTCACTTAAACTTGTAATCTTTATGTTAATTTCATATTTGCAAAAGTTGTAAAAACCTTTTTTGAAGTTCAGCCATGGTTCAGCAATCATTACTGATTGTAAAGACATGAAATACAATGTCTTAAGTAGAATATGAACTGATATATGAAGTATTATCTGTCATCACTCATAGCAGCGGAATCTATAGGGCCTAAATGTAATATCGTCTGTCAGCGATTGTCGCGAGTGTCTTGTCAAGTATGGTGTAATCTATGGTAAAGATCAAGAATAATAAAAAGTATTTGATAATTGCAACGATCTATCGACCACCTAAAATGACGCTTGAAAACGATAAATTGTTATATGACGAAATAGAAACCGTAGTAAAAACAAAGAATTCAGTAATATGCGGGGATTTCAATTTGCCACATATCAATTGGAGACTATTTACATCAGACAATGAGGGATCTCGTCTACTTAAGCTGATGAAAAGGCTTTACCTATCCCAATTTGTAAGTAAGACAACTCTAGATAACAATATATTATATTTAATTTTAGCCTCAGACCCGATCTTATTGATACTTGTGAAGTTGGCGAGATTCTATCAAATAGTGATTACAAAATCATTCGATGTAAAGTCAGTTGCGAGGTTGATGTAAAAGAAAATACGCTTTTGGTCCCAAATTACAAAAAAGGAAACATATTAGGACTTAAAACTGAGTTGCAAAAAATAAATTGGCGAGACGTTTTTATTTGCAATAATGTTGAACAAACGTGCAATCGTTTTACTGATATTCTCCTCCAAGTTGAAAGTAAATGGATCCCTAAAGTAAAAAAGCGCGTAAATGGCGCGAAAAACCCTCATTGGATGACAAATGACATAAAAGTCATCATAAATAGAAAAAAGAAAGCCTATGCCAATTATAAACGATCTAAATCAGATGATGACTTCATGCACTACATTGCTACCAAAAGGCACTGTGAGAAGGTAATTAAAAAAGCAAAACATAACCTTGAAATTTGTATATCGCAGCAATCGAAAACAAATCCTAAAAAGTTCTATCAGTACATACGTAGTAAGAAAACTGTAAAAGATAAAGTTGGCCCTATAAAAGATGTTAACAACATACTTGTGAGTGATTGTAAAAATATGGCTAAAATTCTAAACACCTTTTTCCATAACGTGTTTATCACCGAAGATATATCGTCACTGCCGATTGTAAATTACATGTTTAGAAGATCCGAAAATGAAATGTTGAAAATTGATGAAATAACTGAAAGCGATATAGTTAAAAATTTAAGAATCTTAGACCCAAATAAAAGTACAGATGCCAATCAATTATCAGCGAGATTATTACTAGAGTGCCAAGATGAACTTTTGCTACCCTTGAAATTTCTCTTCAGTGCCAAGTCTTTGGAAATGTGCTAATGTCACACCGATATTCAAGAAAGGTAACAAATGCGAAGCTGGTAATTATAGACCCATCAGTCTTACTTCGGTAGTTATCAAAAATCTTGAAAAAATTATCAGAGATAAAATTACATCTTACCTAAATAATCACAATCTGATTTTAAACACTCAACATGGCTTTCGAAATAACAGATCTTGTCTTACAAATCTGTTGGAATTTTATAATTATGTCTTCTCAAATTACGACGAGCGAGTTCCTTCTGATATTATTTATCTCGATTTCAGAAAAGCGTTTGATACCGTGCCACACAAGCGTCTTTTGATCAAACTAAAAGCTCACGGAAAGGGAGGTCAGTTGTGTTCGTGGATAGATAGCTGGCTAACGGGTCAGAAACAGCGAGTTGTGATTAATGGTGAAGCCTCCGATTGGCTTCATGTTTCTAGTGGAGTTCCACAGGGGTCTGTTTTGGGTCCTTTACTCTTCTTGATATATATAAATGATTTAGACTGCGGTATTACTACTAAAATATCCAAGGTCGCTGACAATACCACAATAGGTGATAAAGCACTCACAATTGGCGGCTGTAAGGTCATACAGCAGGATTTAGACAACTTAAGTAACTGGAGTGATAAATGGCTTTTGAAGTTTAATAAAGATAAATGTAAAGTAATGCACGTTGGTTTCAATAATAGAAAGTATAATTACAAATTACAGTCACAAAATTTAATGAAAGTTGAAGAAGAAAAGGATCTAGGAGTACTAGTAAAAAGCGAAATGAAAAATGGCATACAATGTTTGGCTGCTAGTCGAAAAGCTAAAATTATTCTTGGATTTATTGCACGTTATTTTCAATGTAAGAATCACTTCGTTAGTGAGACTCCACTTAGAATATGCAGTTCAGTTTTGGTCGCCGTGCTATCTAAAAGATGAAAACAAACTAGAGAGCGTGCAAAGATGAGCAAGTAAACAAGTTCCAGGCTTTCGTGGCTTGTCTTATGAAGAGCGTCTGAAAAGATTAGATATGTTTTCCTTAAAAGACCGTCGAATCAGAGGTGATCTGATTGAAACCTTCAAGATACTAAAGAATATAGATCACATAAACCTTGAACATTTCTTCGAGCTCTCATTACAACTGATAACGCGAAATAATGGCTTAAAGATTAAAGGCCAACGTTTCAATACCGATTTGCGAAAAAACTTTATTAATATATGGGTAATTGACTTTTGGAATAAACTACCAACATCTAAAGTTCAGGCTAACACGATTGTCACCTTTAAATCGATTAGACAAATATTATAAGGAATTCGGCTTTTAAATTTTGGAGAGACGAGGCTCCCAGCCTCCTACTCCTCCACCTCTTCCTTCAGCGCCTCCTCCTCCTCCTCCTCCTCCTCCTCCTCCTCCTCCTCCTCCTCTTCCTCCTCCTCCTCCTCCTCCTCTTCCTCTTCCTCCTCCTCCACCCCCTCCTCCTATCAAGTCTCCTAACGGGAGCTGCCTTGTCGTGGTGGGGGAACTTGCGTGCCCGAAGTACCTGAAGAGTAATGCTAGAGGGGGTTTCAACCCCTGCTCTCCCCCTTTGTGGGGAGAGAGGGTTTTCCATGCTAGTAAGGTCTGCCAGGGAAGGGCCAGATTAAATGGTTCCCATGAGTTAGACTGCCAGTACGAGTCAACAGTGCCGCCCACCAGAAGGGCTGCCCTCTATGTGTTGGATGGTTGGGTATCTGGACCGGAGGGTGTTGGGGAAGAGGGTCTCAGCACCGTCGTGGGCAAAGTTTCGGATTCATGGGGGCTACTTTTTAAACCGAGCAGTCCCGTGGGGGACGAGGTACCCCGCTCACGGCGGCCAGCGCTCGGTCCCCTCGTCTGTCCGGTATGCAGTAGCTCTAGGCACCTGAGGCCAACTACTACTTAATACTGTCATATGGGTAAAAATACATCTTCAACCCCTCGAGTGGTGGACGACATGGCCATCGAGGCGGTTCAACCTGGTCCTCGATGTGTCTCTCCTAAGCCTGTTTCCGGGAGGCTTGATGTCTTCCTTCTCCACGATCTCCCTGGCTACTTTTCCTACAGGGCCATTCACGATGTCGTGAAGCCCTACGGAGATGTCGTTAGGATCCGGCAAATATACGACGACAACTACCCTGCGAACAGATGTTATGTGACCTTCGCCACTGCTGCAGAGGCTGGGGCTGCTCTTGACGCCTTGGACATGTTTGATGTTCCTGGCCTCCGTGCTGAGATTCTGTCCCCCGGCAATGTGGCTGAATCAGATTCAGACTGCGTTCAGAACATCTTCATACATGCCGCTGAAGAAGCGTCTTCCGAGGTTCGCCAGGCTCGTTCGCAGGTTCGTTGACAACTATCGCAACGGCCGGGGAAATTATATCCGCGCTTCCCTGTTTCTCCAGCAGGAGTTCGGCACCATTCCCCGGGAGAACGTCCGCCGTTACGGGAAGGGGCTCTTAATCAGAGCGAAGTACCTTACGCAGGCCAGGATGTTGCTGCATTTCCGGTGCGGCCCCGACTTCATGTTCGACTCCGTGCGACCCCACCGGACGTTCAACAATAGTAGGGATATCATATTCAATTATGACTTAGAGGAGGAAGAAATGTATGCCATGTGCTCTCCTACGGTGCAGAAAGTATGGAATGTAAAGGGGAAGGGCAACATGATCGTCCTCACCTTCTTTGGTTCTTCTCACCCTGACTATGTTCACGTTGGTCCTCTTCGTCTCCGTGTGAAGTCTTTTGTGGATAGGCCACTTCAGTGTTACGGGTGTTATGCGTTTGGTCACAGTCGGAAACACTGCACTGAGGCTTCTCGTTGTGGTCGTTGCTCTGCCCTCGGCGCCCACGCCACGTATGAATGTGTCGCCAGTCCTTACTGTTTCCTATGCCGTGCTGCTCACCAATTGCACTCTCCGGATTGTCAACGATATCGCCTTGATGAAGACGTCTTTCGCCTGGCTAACACCAACTTTATCAGTCTTGGCAGTGCACGCAGGGAGCTTGCTTATAGGCAAGGGAAGAGCGATGAGGCTATGTCTTACGCCTCTTCTTTGGGCTCCCGCTTATCGTTACAGTCAGCTGTCTGTGATTCTAATTATAAAATTCCTCTACCGAAAATCCCTCCTCTCCTGTCTCCCCTCTGGTTCCTGTTCACAACCAGTTTTCTGTCCTCAACGAGACTGGTGACTGTGTCCCTGCGGTTTGTGATGTGTCTTCTGCCGCTAGGGCAGGATCGCACCCTGTCCCACCTGTTCAAGCGCCTCGGAGTTCGGGGCGCAGAAGATCCAACAGGGCTGCTAGTAAACGCCTCCATGGATTCGGTTGACCTGTTGAATGTGCCTCCGTCTAAAGTTTCTATCGGTCCTTCCAGTCGTGTAAGGACTGCTGACGGAGCCTCGTCAACTTCTGCGGTCGATTCTGTCCGTTCTTTGGAGCGGTGTTCTTCCCTTAGTCGTGTTATTGCTGATAATCATGCACCGGCTGGTATGGATGTTTCCCAAGATACGTCGTTGGTCGAAGGCGCATTGCCTCGTCAATTGGGTCGTTCCGCGTCTCAAAATTCCGTGACTTCTGTGAGCTGTGACCGTCCTCTTGTTAATTCCATCTCACCGAGGCATTCTGGCTCTGGTGGTGGGAAGTGTGTGGGTAGCACGGGTACCCCTGCCAAGGTGGATTCCTGTTCAAAAGCCCCGACCCTTCAGTCCGACTCTTCTCCTCGTATCCTGGTTACCCCTCTTGCAGGGGCTTCTGGCCTTTCCAGTACCCGCCGTATTACCGTTCCACGACGGATCGGTAAGGTAATGGTGTGTCCCTCACAGGGATTCGTCGGCCACGAAACTGTAAGGGATTCGAACGGCCAGCCACTTGACGACCTGTTCACCTTGTTAACTACGCTCTGCCGGCCTCGTTATCCTACGCTCTGCCGGCCTCGTTATCCTACGTCCTGCCGACCTTGTTATCCTCGCCGGCCTCGTTCAAGTCAGCCGGCCTTGTTCCGGCCCCCTGGCTCCTCTACCTCCCCCTTGCCCGGCATCTCCGAGGCAACGTCACGGCCCCGGCTAGCTAGCCAAGGCAGACACCAGCCACAGCTCACCGTGAACACACCTCCCCTCCTCCACTTTACGCTGGTCCTTTGTCTCACCGGGAATGTTGCACTGCCTGGGCTCTTGTACTGCTTCTCCCCTGGGTGCTACTGCCTGCTCGTTCATCACTGCTGTCTCCCCGCTGCACACCTGCTGAAGGACTTCACCTCTCCGGTCGTCTGCTGAGTTAGGATTTTTCCGGTGCACCCAACCCCGGTGACTCAACGGGCCAACCCTTGCACACAAGGATGGTTATATATTTGGTCTTTGTAGTTATTGAGGTTAATTGTACTCACTTTATTTGTGTGCTGTTTTCATTCCCAACAGGCAATTAAGGCATTCTTGGCTATAACATCTTATTTTCGAAGGCGAGAGATCGTGGCCTTCCGTTTCCCTCATAGAAACTCTAATTAATAGTTTTTTGGATCCTCCAATGGAATTGGAGAGGTCTCCGGACCTCTTGGGAGGAACTCAGGCTTTTGGTTTCAAGGTTTTCTCCTGCCTGTCTTTGTTAACAGGAGACGATGCTCGAGGACTTCACTCACTCAAATCCTCCCGGGTATCGTGCCTTCTTCAGTACCCCTATTCATGGTCAAGGCCACCACGATGGCACCGTTATCTTCGTTCGCTCTGATGTCCCTTTTGTTCCCCAACAGCTTCACACCCCGCTGTAGACCGTTGCTGTCAAGGTTTTCCTTGGCAGATTTTATACATTATGTAAAGCCAGATCTTAATGGCCTAGCGCGTGTTCTTCCCTCTCCTTTCCTCTTGTTGGGGGATTGTAACGGTCGCCACCCTTTTTGAGATGGTGGTGCTTCAAACCCTCGCGGGATTTTAATTGCTTCTTTTGTTGAGGATGAGGGTTTGGAACTTTTAAACACTGGGGATATAACACACTTTCATAGCCAGACGGGGACTTTTACTTCTATTGATCTTTCCGTTTGTACTTCTAATTCTCTTCTTGACTTTACATGGCGGGTCCTACCAGATTTGTACGGTAGTGACCACTTTCTGATTTTATTAGAATTTGTGGATTCTGAGGCGCGCCCTCCTCGCTGGCGCTTAGATCGGTCGGATTGGTAGCGTTTTACGGACTTTACCTCCTCTGTTCATCCGTTGGCTGATTTTGGTACTTGTAACGATGCCGCTACCTATTTCACAGATATTTTGCACTCTACGGCCCTTCAGTCCGTCCCCAAGACATCTGGCCGGTTTCCCAAGCGTCCCGTTCCCTGGTGGAACGCAGATTGCACTGCCACTGCCGCTGTGAGAGAAAAACGGTCTGTTTTTTCGAGACTTTGCCACCGCCGTGGAGACCCTCTGTGCTTGGGGTTTTTTCGGCGAGCCCGAGCTCTAGCGCGACGCATTATAAAGGAGGCTCAGCGACGTTCTTGGAAGGTTTATCTATCTTTAATCACCTTTCGAACTCCTCCCACGGCAGTGTTTAACACGTCCGTAAGATCTCCGGTAAGTGTTCATCCCCTCCTCTTCTGGTCTTGTCCCATGCTGGGGAGAAGGTGCCAGATCCTAAAACTGTTGCTGACCTGTTTGCCGACCACTTACTTCTCTTGTGTCTCTCGGAGGGATCCTACTGCACCAGGGGCTTGGCATCGCCAGGATTTGGAGGCTGTGGACGTGGACTTTGCCTCCCCTGGCGGGGAGTCCTATAATGTCCCGTTCTCTCCCGGCGAACTAATGGCGGCTTTGTCCCAGTGCTGTGATCCGTCTCTGGGTCCCGATGACATCCCTTATGCTTTCTTGCGACCATTTCTGATATTGCTTTTAATTATTTATTGGGTCTTTACAATTTTATTTGGCGTACCGGTGATTTTCCTTCTTCTTGGAGTGTGGCCGTAGTCCTTCCCGTCCTGAAGCCTGGAAAGGATCATCTACAAACCAATAAATACCGTCCTATTTCTTTGACTTCATACATCTGCAAGGTGCTGGCGAAGATGGTAAACCTGCGGCTAATGTGGTACCTGGAGAGCGGGAATTTCTTGACCCCGGTGCAGTACGGTTTCCGAAAGGTGCGATCAACCACTGATGCTCGTTTACCTTTGGACTCGTCTATTTGCGCGGTATTTGCAAATAATCACCACCACGTAACAGTGTTCTTTGATTTGGAAAAGGCGTATGACGCGACTTGGTGCCATGGTATTGTAGTTAGTCTCTTTGAGTTTGGTCTTCGCGGCCGCCTCCTTATTTTTATCAAGCAATTTTGATCAGATCGTCTTTTACGGGTTTGCGTGGGGAGTATTCTCTCAGAGGCTTGTGCACTTGAGGATGGTGTGCCACAGGGCAGCATTCTAAGTGTTACGCTCTTTGCAGTGGCCATTAATAGTGTTATTAGTGTCCTTCCTAATGGTATCCATAGTTTTCTCTATATGGACGACCTAGTCATTTCCTTCTCAGCTGCACGGATGCCTCTGATTGAACGGAAACTCCAACTTTCGATTAACAGGATTTCCCGTTGGGCTTCTGAACGCGGTTTCCGGTTCTCAGCCTCGAAGACAGTAGCCATGCACTTTTGCCGCCTCCGCGGTGTTCATCCAGACCCTGATCTCTATCTTGCACGTAGGCGCATCTCATGTGAAGAGACCACTCGCTATCTTGGTCTCCTCTTCGACAGCCTTCTTACTTGGGTTCCTCATCTTCGTTCTGTTAGAGCGACTTGTCAGAAAACTTTATCCCTCTCTCAGGTTTTAGCTCATACTTCCTGGGGTGTGGATAGGGACACTCTTCTCCTCCTGCACCGGACACTCATCCTTTCAAAGTTGGAGTATGGCTATGAGGTCTACTCGTCTGCCACGGAGGCCCGCCTAAGTGTGTTGGATTCCGTGCACCATGCCGGGATCCGCTTGGCTACGGGTGCCTTTAGGTATTCCCTGATCCCTAGTCTCCATGTGAATGCTGGCGTCCTACCTCTGGATTTGCGTCGCCAATCCTCGTTGCTTCGGTGTTGGTTTCAGACCCAACGCCTTCCCTGCAGATCAATCTTGCGGAATTCCTGTTCGCCTGCATATTCTACCAGCCCTAGTCTCCCCAAACCTTTTGGGTTTCGGGCTAGGTCTGTCTTGTCGGCGTTGTCGGTTCCTTCTGCTCCCGTCTGCCCTTATCGGTTGCCTAAGATTGGATACGGGCAGTTTCCCGTTGTGTCCGTGTGTGCCGCTGTTTTCGAGGGTAAGAAAGATTTGCCGGCATATGGGTCCCGTGCGTTGTTTATAGAGCACTGTTCTTCTCATACAGACTCCGTTTCTGTTTTTACTGATGATTATAAGTCTGATAACGGTGTTGGATTGGGTTTTGTGTTTCCCTCTTTCTGTCGGGGGGTAGTCTTCCGACCGTCGCTTCTGTTTTCACTGCTAAGCTGTCGGCGATAGTGCTCGCTTTAAAAACTATTTTTACCTGCGTCGTAGCTGTCAGGTCAATGACTCGTGAAAATCTTCTGCATGTAAGAAGTATGTAAATTTATAGTTTAAGCCAATATTCCCTAGCTCTACCCACACACCCCCAACCCCCCAACCCCCAACAAGCTTGGGGGACTGTGAGGAATCGGCGTTTTTTGGGGGGAGACATATATGAGTGATATATGGCCTTAGAAAAATCTAGGGGAATTTCCCTAGATTTAGGAAAACTTCCCCAGCTGGGGAATGGTGATAGAGAACTAAAAACCATGGTATACAAGGTTATTGAGGTCGCTGAGCTCAAATCCGAAGTCAAAATTATTGATTGATGCGCCACCTGGTGGCCACTTTAGTAACTATTGGCAATTTTGAAGCAGTTGATACATCAACAGTTTCATTTGTCTAGTTTTCTCAATAGCCATGAAGAGCTGCAGGTCAATGGGGGCATTCCCCTCTAGTTACACTTCCAGTCAACTCTTTTGTAATTTTTAATGATTCTCGTAGCGTACTTTCTGCGCTGAACTCCTCTACTCCTTTTATTTATCCTTTAGTTTTATCTGCGCTTGAGTTGCTGTATCTACTCAGCAACCAGGGATATCGTGTTGGGTTCTGTTGGGTGCCGGACCACGTTGGCGTGTCCGGGAACGAACGGACTGATAGGCTAGCTAGGGAGATTGCAGGTAGGGCTGCCACCTTTACCCTAGTCCGGTGTACAGACATGTTTCCGGCGATTCGCGAGGCGATCATTGCTATTTGGCAGCAGCGGTGGGATGCTCGTGGTGCCACCTCGAAAATGGGTGAGGTTACGGGGACTGTGTCTCATCCATGGGATTATTTTAACTTACGAGAACGTCGCTTACAGACAGCCTTAGCTTGTCTGCGCATTGGTCACACTCGCCTAACCCACAGTTATCTGATGTCCGGTGAATACCAACCGTAATGCGGTGACTGTTTGGTGCCTCTTACTGTACGGCACTTGCTGATCGACAACATACATCAACATACATCACATCATCCTTACTACATCATTTTTCCAGACGTGTGTTTATTCCTAACATTCTACAAAGGACGATTGGACCAACATCATATCTGGGAATCAATCCGCAAACCACTGACCGCCTGCGGCTATCCTTAATCTTTCTTATCATGGGTTTATATTTCTGGTACACCTCCTCGGACCTGTCCTTAACAACGTTGTTTGTGCCAACTTGATACACAAAAAGTTTCCTCGAAGGAATTAACGACTAGTTCATCAATCTTATCCGTTATATTTTCAACTCTTTTTTTTTCCCGGATAGCAGACATTTTTGCTCCTTGGTCCTTTCACACAAAACTCTTCGTTTTGATGTCTTATTAAACTATCATCGACTAATATGACATCAGGCTCATCATCAACCTCGTCTTCCAATATCTGAAACCTGTTTTGCATGATAACACCGCTATAACTAGCACCTCTCTCAACCTTACTCCCTCTTTTGCCACGTTGGAAGTAATATTTATCGAATTTCGTAATCCTATCTTCCATTTGATTAATTTGAACAATAGATTCATTGATCACTAATTCCCTATCTTTCTTTCCTACATCCTTTTCTAAAATAACGCTTACATCTGCAGCTTCTAACTTTGCTATCCTCGTATCCATAATTTCTAATTTGCCGCTTATTTTTCTTAATACTTCACAAATTAAACAGCAAACATATTCATCATTTTCCTGGATAAAGAAATCCATAATAAATGATTTTTTTTTACAAGTTAAGCACTCATAACGAGTAACTGGCGCCATATTTAATATTTTAAACTGCTGCGTAAAATTTCATAACAAGCCTAGCGACACGACTAATTTAGAGAACTAGTTCTGATCTAATAAGTAACTATGTTCAACAATACACCTTATTTATGTTCAACAATATGTCTTATAATAAAGTAATTTTTGAATATTAATACTACACTATTGGTTATTCAACTACTGAACCATATACTATCGATCACTAAATTTTTCTAATCTATATAGT
>JAXIVD010003970.1:37500-40144 GCA_036785275.1 Cancer borealis
TCATAAATGCTGCTGAAAAGGAACTGGTGCCTTTCCTGCGGGAGAAGCGTTTTAAGACGCTGAAGGAGGTTGCCACCTGGGCTGACGACCATGTGTTAGCCCATCGCTCGGAGCCTCGTGCTGGAGGTGGATTCAAAGAGAGAGGACCACGAGGGCCAGGGGCGGTGGCAGTGCTAGTTCTGGTGCACCACGTTCCCCTCCCCGCAGTCACGGCTTTGGCAATAAGAGCGGGTTCGGTAACTCTCAATTCCCCGCTGCCCCTTTAGGGCCAAAGGGAGGGTCAGGAGGAAAAATGACCTTTAGTACCCCTAAGTATGACAATCAGCCCACGTGTTATAACTGCCATGCCAAGGGGCATTTCCGATCTCAATGTCCCAAACTTGTGACAGCGGGCCCCTCCTAAACACCCCAGAAACCAGTTGTCTTACTGGTGTGGCCTGACCAGGGTCGTGAGGAGAGGCTGCTCGCTCTAAGGGTCATGAAGGAGAGAAAGTTTTTGATGTGCCTGTGTTAGATTGTGAGGAGGGGGTTCAGGTAGACTCACTTTTTTCCCCCCCTGTAGTTGCTTCTGTGACTCCAGCTGACTCGGAGCTGGACTGGTGTCGCCCATTTCTGTGTGGGGGCACTGTCGAAATTGACGGGAACAAGTATCCTGTCACTGTCTTGCGAGACACTGGCGCACAACAGTCTGTGTGCCGAAATATCACCGAAACTAGGGAGACTTCTTCGAAGGCAGTGTTGTGTAGGAGCCTCAACGCTGTCGAGAAGTTTGTGACGGCTGAGGTGAAGCTGTCGTGTCCACTGATCACCACTTCGGCTCAAGTGGCAGTGGCGGAACAACTGCCTGTGGCAGGTGTTGATTTCCTGCTAGGGAATGACCTAGCTGGAGGGAGAGTTTGGGTGCCCACCCCTACGGGAGGTGAGGCCTCTGAGGAGTCGGGGCATAGTGTGCCCGATCCTGTTGCTGTTTTCATCCGGTCGCAGACCGAGAGGGTGACGCAGGCTGTTGCTCCTGGAGCCGACTGCGATAGAGCGGGGCTACCGGAAGAGGAGAACAGTGGTGAGGAAGAAGCTGCCGCTCTAGGGGCCGACTGCGATGAGGCAGAGTCACCGGTGATGGAGGGCAGTGAGGAGGAAGTTGTTGGGGTTGTCACCCGGTCTCAGGCTAGACGGGTGGCACCGGCTGCTACTCTAGGGGCTGACGGCAACACTGCAGAGTCACCGTCAAACGAGAGCAGTGTTTCTGAACTGGATGAGCCAGAGCCGGGCTCGCCAGTGAGTCAAGTTGTGGGGGCTGACTGCCGCAGTGCAGAGCCACCCATAGAAGCACCTGACTCGGCAGAGGTTGTCGCCGAAGGTGAGGAAGGAGTGTTGAGGGTCGAGGAGTCTAGTGTTGGTATTCCTCACTCTGCGGGGCACCTCGGAGGAAGCACCCAAGCGGTGGTGTTTCCTGGTTGTGAGGCTGTGGGTCTCGGTACTCAGTCCGGGCCCCAGCCTAGTATGTCGGACAGTTTGTAGGGGGTTACCTCCGAGGAAGGGGAGACTTCCAACTCTGCGGGTGAGTTGGAGACTCCCACCCCTGCGGAGTGTCCCGGAGACAGGGAACAGGCTGTTCCCTTGTCTGGTGACTGTCTGACGGGTGAAGCCCACCTGGAGGGCCCACCCATTTTGGCCGATGAGGAAGTGGTGGATGAGTCCACACCACGCCTCAGGCCCCGGGACAGAACCAGGGAAGTGTCGGCACCGCCCCTTCCGACAGATCCTGTGGTCCCGTCCGACATTACTTGTATTGAGCCGGCGTTGCTCATCAAGGGACAGAAAGGGGACCCGGAATTGGCCCCTTGTTTTGCTAAGGTAGGAAAGGAGATAAGGGGAGTAGAGGAGTTTCTGTTGCAGAAGGGGGTGTTACACCGCAGGTCGAGGGAGAGTGATGGGAGTGAAGTGCTACACGTAGTAGTGCCTCAGGATTTGAGGGAGGCACTGGTGTTGTTAGCACGTGAGGGACCTCTGGCTGGACACCTGGGTGTCCACAAAACTCTCGCCCGCCTGCGGGGCAATTTCTGGTGGACTGGTACGGCCAGAGAGATTACCGAGTTGCTGAGGAGTTGTCACACCTGTCAGATGGTGGGCAAACCCAACCAAAATCCCCCTGTTGCACACCTGCACCTTATTCCCGCTGTGGATCCTCCTTTTTACCTGGGTCCTGATTGACATGGTGGGGCCCCTCCCTACTTCCAAGGCCGGTCATAAGTACTTGTTGACCATTATGGATGTAACGATCCGGTACCCAGAAGCTATACCGGTGAGGAGTACCCACGCACGAGTTGTGCTTAAGGCCCTCCTCAACTTCTTTACCCATTTTGGTCTGCCTCCCAAGATTCAGTCCGATCGAGGGACCAACTTCACCTCGAAGTTGTTCGCAAAGACTATGACCGAGTGGGGGATTAAGCACATTCTATCTAGTGCTTATCATCTCCAGTCGCAGGGAGCATTAGAGCGGCACCATCAGACGCTCAAAACTATGCTCCGGGCGTTCTGCTTGGAACGAGAGAAAGACTGGGACGAGGCGGTACCCTATGTTTTGTTTGCTGTGAGGGAAGCTCCTACTGATTCTTTAAGGTTTTCCCCGAATCAGTTGGTGTTT
>JAXIVD010003971.1:0-5000 GCA_036785275.1 Cancer borealis
ACCTCGATTTATTCATCTCTGCCACGCCGAGCAACAGCATGGAAAGGGGAAAAAAAGAAAGGAAGGAAAGGTGAGAGCAAAAGGAGGAAAGGGAAAAAAGAAAGGAAGGAAAGGTGAGAGGAAAAGGGCGAGGAATAAAACGAGTAAAGGAAGGAAGTAAAGGAAGGGAGGGAGGAAGGGAGGACAAAAAAAAGTGAGTATATGAAGCAAGTGGTGTATGTATGTAGGTATGTGTGTATGTATATGTGTATGTATGTATATATGTATGTATGTGGAGAAGGGAGGAAGGGGGAGGGTAGGAACTATACTCAATAAGACGAATATTTTTGTTTTAGAAATTCCCTCTAGTTTTTTTTTTCTTTTTAAAGGATGGAAGGGAAGGGAAGGGAAGGGAAGGGGAAGGGGAGTGGAGGAAATAAACGGATTTTATTTGTTTTTTTCTTTAGCGTGTAGAGGTAAAAGATATAGTGTAGTTACAAAGGGAGGAGGAGGAGGAGGAGAGAGAAAGAGAGAAAGCGAGAGAAAGATGGAAAGAAAAGAGAGAAAGAGTAGAAGGCAAGAAAAACACAGAAAACAGCAACACAGGATAAAGAAAGAAAGAGGAAATGGGAGAGGACCAGAGAGGGAAGGGAAGGAGGAAAGGGAGGGAGGAGAAAGGGAGAGAAGGCAAAGGGTGGGAGAGGGAGGGAGGGGAGTATAAGGGGGGAAGCAAAGCCATATTTACGATAGTGTTATGATAATGTAACGATAGTCTTCTGTTTTGTGGGAGAGAGAGAGAGAGAGAGAGAGAGAGAGAGAGAGAGAGAGAGAGAGAGAGAGAGAGAGAGAGAGAGAGAGAGAGAGAGAGAGAGAGAGAGAGCTACTACCGGAATTGCAAAACTGCCACAGAATAAGAACATTAGGCCAAACAACTACAACAAGTTTTCCAAATACCTTTTAAAAGTTTCCTGACGGTAAACACCCCCATCTCTCTCTCTCTCTCTCTCTCTCTCTCTCTCTCTCTCTCTCTCTCTCTCTCTCTCTCTCTCTCTCTCTCTCTCTCTCGTATACCCCTATCCATGTCCCTATTTGTCCCTATATAACCCTCCCCCGATCGCTCTGCCCCTCATTCCATACATTGGCATCCAGGTTAACGAGGTGTAATTGACAAAGTGAAACAATGCACCGATTTACAGTGAGAGGGTTGAGTGACTGGGCGCACTGCAGCCGTGTACCAATAAATATCATTCACGGGGGAAAAGGAAAATCTAATAAATATCAGTTATTCAATATCCACATCACATACGAGGGAGAGTGAGTTGAGGGTTAGTTTTTGGGTTTTTTTTGTTTACATTGAAAGGGTACTGGTTAAGGACAACAAAAATACGTTTGGAAAAAATCCCGTTTGTCGCCTTGCTAGACCCTGTAAAGAGGACAGTAGGAGAAATAGAAGCAAGGGTTGGAGGTCCAGTTAATATTAGAAGTGTGCTAAGGAGAGTGAAAAAAAAAAAATGACTGTTACTAGTATTACCACCACCACCACCACCACAACCACCACCATCACCTCAGCCTCCATCATCCAACACCATCTTCCTATTTTAATATATTTACTAGTAACTCCCACCACCACCACCACCACCACCACCACCACCATCACCACTGCTACACTGCGCCTCATCCTCTTATCTTCCTTCCCCCACGCCCCACGCTACCTCCTCTTCCTCCTCTTCTTCCTCCCTCCTCCTCCTCCTCTCCGCCACTCTCTTCCACATCATTTCCTTTCCTATACCCGCATTAATTCCACCCCATTTTCGGCCCCTCCTCTCCTCATGACCTTCCACACACACACACACACACACACACACACACACACACACACACACACACAGCACATCAAGCTCATTTGTTCGTTTGAAAAGTAATTCTTGCTCTAATGTCCGGAGAGAGAGAGAGAGAGAGAGAGAGAGAGAGAGAGAGAGAGAGAGAGAGAGAGAGAGAGAGAGAGAGAGAGAGAGAGAGAGATAGTATTAACAGTCTCCACGTCTCCCACGCCGCCACTACAAGGGTTCCGTAAAAAGATTGACATGAATTTACATAACAGAGAATACATCGACGTAGGTTTAAGATTGAGTTCTCTTTTGTAATACCTAAAAAACTGTTAACAGTCAAAGGCATTTATCTCATTTAAAAGGAAAAACGAAATTCTCTCTCTCTCTCTCTCTCTCTCTCTCTCTCTCTCTCTCTCTCTCTCTCTCTCTCTCTCTCTCTCTCTCTCTCTCTCTCTCTCTCTCTCATATTATCCATTTCCAAAGCTTCAGTTCCTATCGCCCGTCTAGCCTCACTCACTCTCTCTCTCTCCTTTCTTCTTCTTCTTCTTCTTCTTCTTCTTCTTCTTCTTCTTCTTCCTCCACTACCATCACCACCACGAGAAGAAGCTTTCACCATCATTACTCTTTGGAACTTATTTAATCTCTCAAATTCGCTTCCCTCGTGAATATAATCTTGGAAAATTATGCTCCAATACCTCAAGCGACATGGCGGCGTCTCTTGCTGAAATCGATGAGTCAAGTCCTGAGTCTAACGTGAGTCTAAAGTGAGTCTTGCCTTGAGTAATGGTGTAAGCTAAGCCCTCAGTAAGATGGCTGAGAAGAAAATTTATGTATAGACGTGGTATTCATGTACAAGTTAGCTCAAGATATACGCTCAAGTGTGGGATCTGATGCTTATATATACAGGTTGCTGGTTGACATTACGAAAGTTTATCCATTTATGAATATTTCTTTTCTTTTTTTTTCCTTTCCTCCGTTAAATTGGGTAATGTTAAGTTGTTGACATCACACGAAACCACAACTAACTAATATCACAAAGACAGACAAACAAGTGTAGAGAAAAACTTAACAATACTGTGTTTCGATGCATAAGATAAGATTTTTTTTTTTACGAGGACGATATGACACCTCTATACAAGGAGAGAGAGAGAGAGAGAGAGAGAGAGAGAGAGAGAGAGAGAGAGAGAGAGAGAGAGAGAGAGAGAGAGGTGGTAACTTGAACTATATATATATACATACTTTCCAGACAGAAGTTCTTCCTAATTAGAAAGAGTGCAATAACAGTATGCTTGTAAATGGTTTAAACGATTCCTTAATATAATGAAGCCACTTAATTGATGTGTCGTTTTTTAATTAATAACTAGAAGGGGAACGAATACAAGGACATAGAATATAAAGAAAGAGTCGCGACAAATTCAATTACATCCAACGAAGTGACTATTCTTTTTATTATATTTTTTCTTACCCATCACAAGACTGCAATACGTAGATCATGTGGAAGGAGGGAGGGAAGGAGAGAGGGAAGGAGGGAGGAAAGGAGGGAGGAAAGGAGGGAGGAAGGGAGGGAAGGAGGGAAGTAGGGAGGGATAACCAGACGTAATGAGCGGCTTCGGATCACCTCGAATGAACGAAACGGTGTGTGTGTGTGTGTGTGTGTGTGTGTGTGTGTGTGTGTGTGTGTGTGTGTGGTGCTCCCCTCCCCTCACCCCCACCTTATCTCTCTTTATCTCTCTGCCAGTCACACACACACACACACACACACACACAGGCCTCAGTTAGCGTGACCTGAAGGTTATTTGAGTTCCTCCCGCCAGCATGTCTATCTAGTGAACACAATACCACTACAGGGGACAACACGGCCGCTAAGGGACCTGATGCCGACCCCTTTCACCTCTCCTTCTATCGTATGCAGGTCAACATGACTACTAATGGAAATGAAACGGTGACACAACTCGGATTCAGATCACAACCTCGATATTGAAAGGCTCATTGTTATTGGTGTTGAAGGTATGTGTTAGTGTTGAAAGGAGTTGATAGTCACTGTGTAGAGCCATGGTTTGGTTATTATCATCATTTAATGTAGTAGTTAATGCAGGGATTTATTAGTTAATGCAGTGTGTGTGTGTGTGTGTGTGTGTGTGTGTGTGTGTGTGTGTGTGTGTGTGTGTGTGTCGACCACTAACTTTGACCAGCAAACAGCTTCGAAACCACTACAGCAATGTAATTATAATTTTTTGCCTCTCTCTCTCTCTCTCTCTCTCTCTCTCTCTCTCTCTCTCTCTCTCTCTCTCTCTCTCTCTCTCTCTCTCTCTCTCTCTCTCTCTCTCTCTCTCATCAAATTTTCCATTGCCGACTTTGTTTAATAACTCTCTTGCTTCAGATTTCCTTTCTTCTTTCTCATTCTCTCGTGATAAAAATAAATCTAAACAGGTGATAAAGAGAGAGAGAGAGAGAGAGAGAGAGAGAGAGAGAGAGAGAGAGAGAGAGAGAGAGAGAGAGAGAGAGAGAGAACTAGTAACCTATCTAGTAGTTAGTTAGTTTTCCCGTGAACAAACTTAGCTCCATGAAGGTAGGTTAAGCCAGCCAGTACTTGTGTTTAATCAGCAGTGTGTGTGTGTGTATGTGTGTGTGTGTGTGTGTGTGTGTGTGTGTGTGTGTGTGTGTGTGTGTGTGTGTGTGTGTGTGTGTGATTTACGAGCGAGTTGGGAAGGAGCGGGAAGGAGTGCAACAGTACCTCCATCGTTAAGCCGTAATGGATGGGAGGGAAACGCACTGAGGATCATTTCTGGCAGCCACGTAAGGGCACACAGTCACACCGTGGTAATTGTTCTTATTCTTGGTGTATGTATGTAGTCATGTTATTAATAGCGGCCCTTTGAACGTGTATGTGTCTGTTTGTTTGGGTGTGTGATACAATAACAGACCCACCACGCCTCGCCACCCGTCTCACCACTACAGACAGACAGACAGTAAGTTAGTAAGATAGACAAGTAAATGATATAAATATAATGCATTGAACCTAACTTACTACATGCAAAGGCTATACAATGCTTACCAAAACGAATTCACACTGACGCCAAACTTTTTAATCATTAGTAATTATGATTAACAAGTTTCTAATCACTCAGAAAATACGTTCATGATTTATTCTCTGAAACAAACATACAATGTCCTTCCTAATTAGGTTTCAAG
>JAXIVD010003971.1:10000-22500 GCA_036785275.1 Cancer borealis
AGCTGGAAGGGGAAGAGCACTTCATCGTCTGAGCACAGTTCACAATGGAATCCTCGCACAGAGCACACTTCACACTGGGCCACGTGTTCACGCCCAAAGGTGACGGCATGGCGTACTTTGGAGACAAGCTGACCACTGGCTACAAGCTGCAAATCCTGTTGAAATCAAATTACAATTACTATTCCTACATATTTAAGATGAACAAAAGGTTTCTAACAGAATTTCTTATTTTCTATTGATGTTATGGTTTATGCCACAGCAAAAGTGGAAAACCATGATAATTCTTTAATTTTGTAATCTTACAGAGCTTGGATAAGGAATTAATCTCACAAATTTTTCCGAACTTGAAGGACAAGAATTGTTCTAATGTTCTAAAAATTCCTGGATCTGCTTTGGTAATGCAAGAGATGTAAGTGCTTCACTTACTTTAATATAGTGCATTTATCCAACAAAATTGCAACATTAAACAAGAACTTACTGTACATTACACACACACACTCACACAAACATTTCGAACTTCAAACTTTGTCAATGTTCAACCAACTTACAAACACAGAATACAGGTGTACATGTTCATAGAGGTGTTCCCTCGGCCACACCAGCTTGCGAAGACTCTGTCCAGCATCTGAGCGGCAGGTGAACAGGTAAGCCCGGACATACAACAGCTCAGTCCGTAACATCTGAACGCGGAGAGAAAAAATAAATTAAATCAAATAACTTTCATCAATAATATGAACCTAACTCAACCTTTCATGCACAAAAGCAAACATAAATAATAAATAACAGTAACAAAATACACAATACAACTCAATTATACAATAGCAAATACATCTTAAATTACCAACAGAAAATCTATAAAACTCATATGCTTGCACACTCAAGACATAACATAATTTCAAGGTTAAATTCTTCACACATAGACTCATAGAGGAAGGAAACATACTTGTAATTCTGCCAGGTCTTCAATATGACAATACAGCTTGGGATTCACTGTTCTCAAGTCAATAAGGGGTTGGTGATTTATAGACGACAGCCACTGAAAGTTAGCCGAACATACATGATACAATGTGAAGTCCCAGTTATAAATGATGCGAGCTGGTATGAGAGCAGACTCATTCTCGTGGCATTCGTAACAGTAGTACTTGGAGTCATAACAACACACTCTGTAAACATAAGAAAGGATCTAATTTTGTTTTAATGTTTTTTGCCGTCCTTTAGCCAGTACCCTTTTAATGTAATAGAAAAAATAAATAAATAAATAAAAATTGCTATAGTTTTCCTTCATATGTCTGTATGTACTGTGATATCAATGTTGTTAGCAGTCAATAAATCATCTTTTTTAACATTCACACACATCTCTGATATGTACAAATGTTGAAAGACGACCATATTACAATGCCAAAGCTACAAATTAAGACAATAATTAATCTGAGGTAAACATTTGTATACAGCGGTGATACCAACCTTGGCTTGCCATATATCATGCCAATGTAGGACTTGCATTGGTAACATTTGTACACTTGAGAATCTAATCCTTCCTCTGTGGTGAGTCTGGTCAGCAGTGGTGAGAGTCTCCTCATCTCCTGAACCAAGAATACATAACAACATAAGAATATATAAGGAGGGTGCAAAAGGCCTAAACTAACCTAACCCAATAAAAACATAATAAAATAATGAGGCTACAGAAGGCTAAACAATTGACTTACACCTAACACTTACAATATAATAATAATAATAATAATAATATCGCCTAGTACTATTTATTTATCAATTTTTTATTTATACAGACCTTACATCAATATCACAAATGATGCATATTTTTGCAGGCAATTTTACTGGTTAAAGGTAGTATCGTTAGTGTACTCATCTTAAAACTTAACCTGCCTTTGTAAATTACTATATATGTCCAAATATTATGTCCATATACAACTTCATCCTTACCTCAGTGGTGGGTTGTTTCACCGGGAGAATCTCATAACTTAGCTTCTCTGCAACATCTGACTGAGACGACTGGAAAGGAATGCAATTTTAATGAAAGAAACATTTTTCATCTATACTCATATCCATTACCTAATAAAAACAACTAATAGTTTACGACCAAAAGTGACGGAGCGAGAGGTCTGGGAAGCCCCTCCTTTGTATTCTCTCCTACAAAGACACCAGACACAGCAGGGAAGGGGAGAGTAATGTCACTTAGTCTTCCTGAACCTTAATCTCCGTGTCTTGGCAACTCCTCTTGAAAGGTGATATAAGCTAGGAATATATAGATACATTTTCTTTTTTTAAACCGTCAACTATTACTTGTGATAGTGTGTTCCTACCTTACCTTACCTTACCTTGCTCAATATAGGAAATGGATTAAGAACAACGAGAGGACTATAATTGCTATTAATTTATTCTATAGCATGAGTGTGTATCATTATTTTTCTATTTCTTCTACTGTCCTCTTTACATATTTTTCTTTGCCTTTGTCTAGTACCCTTTTAATGTATAGAAATTAAAATAAAATAAGTAACTAGAGTCCACATCATACGTATAGGAAGGAAAGGATTGAGATATTTCCTATTTTTCTTGCATTATTATCAAGCGTGAATTTATTGAATTGAAATTGAATTGAATTGAAAAGGGTCTATTGAAGCATAAATAGTTAGGTAGGTATCGTACTATCGGGTTTTAATACAGCATGAGGCAATACTACAGGTTATCATTTAATAAAACAAATCTTTCAATAATGCATGACACCCATTGTTACTCTGTTCCTCTAAGTGACAAATTCAACACTTTTTGAAAATTAATTGATATCTTTTTGGGGGATAACAAATAAAAAATATCTGTAAAATGAAGTTAAATGTGACTTTCCTTAGCAATAATAATAATAATAATAATAATAATAATAATAATAATAATAATACGAGCAGTCAGTAATGTGTGATGGCAAGTAATAAAGCATATGGTGTAAAATTTTATTATATTATCATAATAAAACACTAAACATTATTATTATTATCCTTATTATTACTATTATTATTATTACAGGACTGCATTTCTACATATATTAAATGTGATATGTTGTATACACGTATTTGGTCGTTGTGTTTAATTAATCTATTCAATACACAAAACAATGAGTGTCAATACCAAAGAAACAATTACAAAACAAATCTTTACTTTACTTGCTTTTAAAACGACAAATTTTTTTTTTAGCCTCTCGGACGTACTAAGATTAATTGAATATATGAAAATTTTCAGAAATAATGCATGTTTTTTTTGTTGTTTTTTTCTAGTATATTGCCTCGCTGGATTCCATATATATATTTTCTATTATATGAGGTTCTAAGACATTGGATTTACGTATATTTGCGTCTTTCACATATAAATCCACGGAAAAGAAATGTTGAAGAAAAATCCACGAGTTACAGACATCAGCAGGAAAGTATGAGAGGAAGGAAGTAAATTATATCAAATAAAAAATATATATAAAAAACAGCACCTCATTAGACTGACTAGATGGTAATTACCGAACCACAGATTACTTAGGAACATCATTAATTAGTCCTCAACTCCATAAAAGTACCTAATTAAACTATAGATATTGTCTTTTTATCTCTCCTGCTTATCCTCCAACATCCAGCCAGCCATCTATTGTGTTCTAACATATAAATTTACTATATACACCAGAATATTTATCAACGAATATTCATCGATACAACTATGTCATAATTTCTATATTTTGTTCGTGTTCTCTAATTCAACCCAGTAAGTGTATTTATATAACTGATTAAGAGTGATTATCCTTAATTAATTTTAAAACATGTTATCAATACATACTAAATGTTTTCTTTCTTTACACATGTCATGTTAACCTTACACTAAGAATGGTAACTTGTGGGTAGAATGTGTAGTAGTGACAGACAGACAGACAGACAGACAATGGAATGGGGAGAGAGAGAAATGCATGTGTGTATTTACTAACCTAGTTTAAGTATACATGGCCTGTCTCTGTGCGTGTATTTGTGCAGTTTTTTCCCTTCAGTTGATCTACATTCTTTACTATTATTATTATTATATTACTATTATTATTTTCTTCAGTACATTCCAAGTATCTATATTGTATTTTTTTGTGTCGTTCAAGCAAATTTCTTTTCGCAATATTTTCTTCTTTGCATCCCTTCAAAAATCTAGCCTCTCATTTTCTTCTTAATATTATATCTTTTTCTATCCATTACCTCTATGTTGTTCATGAATTCATATATTATAATTAAGTAAGTGTATGAATGATGATGATGATGATAATAATGATGATGAAATAATCCATAACGACTGACTTCTAACATATTTCACTCAGTATAAATGAATAAATCAAAAACGATTACATACCTCATATGATATTTCCTCGCTTGGGGTGGAGGTCGAAGGTGAGAGGTCAAGGTCGAAGTCAGGCACAACCAATCCCGGCACAGAAGGGAACCCACCAAGACCTTCCAAATCCGAGAACAGTCTGTTGTACTCGGGAGCGGCTTCAATTATGCTCCGAGATGAGTCAATGCTTCTCTCCCTCATGTAAAGATTCCCATTGTCCGAGCTTGTAATGGAACTTTCTAATGCCTCTTTCTGTTTATCCGTGAGTTCATTTTCCTGCGGTGGTTTCCATTCTTTGTTTTCTTCAGTTATGGATGGCATTTGTTTTTCCTTTCCCTCATCAGTCTGGATTAAACTAGAAATACAACTTGGAATAACTTCTTTCTTGTCCTTAGAAGTTTTGTCTGCCCGTTTCGCTGCTTTAGTTTCCCTTTTTTCCATGTAGTCGCTAATGAAGCTTGTTTCCGGCGTGCCTCCGATGATCATGTCAAACATCTGGTCGCTGATTGGTGTTGAGGCGATGGGAACACCTTCCCTGTGTGTCCGAACCTCATACACGGTGCTCGCTACGTCCGTTGCCGCCAAAACTGGGTCCGAGATAGTGCCCTAGAAAGTAGATAAAATACATATTGTAATCATTTTGTTATTGTTCATTCTTTGTTGTTAAATTAGAATATAACAACACATATCATTAACTTGATATACTTGATGCACACCTGTATGCTAGGAGACCATATCCCGGCTAGTACCAGTGGTGTCTGGGTCCATGTGTTGAGTACGGCAGCGTTGGTAGCCAGACTGAAGGTGAGGGAGGCTAGTGGCTGCAACACACCTAACGTGATGTCTGTACTTTCAGCATCACGAAGAAAGGCTGTTGTCCTGGAAAAATAAAAAGGATTCAAGCAGCAGAAATTAGTTAGTTATCTGAGAAAAGGCAGAAAGTAATGAAAATGTGTATTATTAACAAATTTACATCTAGTAGTGATAAAAAAAAAATTAGAAGGAACAGAAGTAGTAGTCTAAGATCGATTTTTTTTTTTTTTTTTTTTTTTCCCCACCTTGGCCGATACCCTTCAAATGTAGAAAAAAATATATATAATAAATAAATATATATATATAAAGTACAAGTTTATTTTCTCTCCTCTTCACTCACATATAGTAAGCAATCCTTCAACTTTACGTCTAGTAGCGATGAAAGAATAGAAGGAACAGAGGAAGTCAGAGTTAGGTTAAATCTACTGCATATATAAAGTATACCAAGTCTCTTTCCTCCTCAATTATATATAAAGCAAGTTTTTTCATCCTTTGTACTCACTTATAGTAATCCTTCAGAGTGTGGGAATCCTGCAGTAATACACTCAAGTAGCTGCAGATCTGTCCATTATTGAGAGCCAGACGCACCCACGCCCGGCTCCTTCCCACCTCACTACTGATGAACGACAACTCATTCACCTGTTGAGGGAAATAATAATAAAAGGAAATTAATAAGAGAGACATCCTGCAAAATTTTACGAAATACACAAAAAATCCGTAACTGCAATAAATGATTCTGTATTACAATGATAAATATAAAAACTAGTACAGTACTTTTAATTGCTAATAAGTAGGAAGAGGAGCAGAAGAAGAAGAAGAAGGAGGAGGAAGAGGAGAAGGAGATATAGGAGTAGGAAGAGGGAGTATAGGAGGAAGAAGAGGCAGTATAGAAGGAGGAGGAGAAAGAGAAGAAGGAGATGGAGGAGAAGGAGGAGACACAGAAGAGGACAAGTACAGTACAAGAGAAAGAGAACAAATGATATATTAAAACCATAAATCAACACTATTAATCACCTGTTCAATAGAGTCTCTGTGACTGATGATCAAGACAACTGGCCAAAAGTTAGGTACAGGCATGCGGTCCGGGTCAGCTCCGAGAAGAACAGACATCTTCTCACTAAAAGAATCTCGAAGACCATGGATAAACATTGCTTCTAGTACATTACAGAGAGCATTAGTGTTGTCTGAGTGTCCCAGAACCGGTCCATGGCATAGACTAGGTGAGTATCTTGGTCCAGTGGTGCTTGTGGTCCCTTGAGGTTGAAGAACACTCTGTACCGCTTCCTTGAGTCGGGTCATGATGGAAGCACAGATGGCGGCTTCTCTCTTCTCACGTTTAATGCGGTGAGTGAACATTGTGACAGCAAATAATAATGAATCTTTCCTTACTACTTCAATACTTAATACATGAAAGTTTCCTTTGATATATATATATATACTAAGTCTATATTTCCATACAGATAACTGCTTGCTTATTTTTGCTCACGTTTAATAAGGTGAGCGAACATTGTTTAATCAAATAATAATGAGGAAAGATTGTACCTGAATTGTATACACACACACACACACACACAGACACAGAAAGAGAAAGAAAAAACAATTGAAAAGATCCTTACTAACAAACTTTTCTTGGATACACTAAACTTATATTTCCAGAATTATAGATATTACACCTAATCTATCAAGGACAACTTATACTCTTGTAGCACCTGGACAGTCTGCTCGTATGCAATGCCTCTCCTTACAAGCCTATACGACCCAGCCTGCGACAGATCAACAATTGTCGATCCTTCCCTGCATTCCGTCTCCTCACCAATCTGACCGCCGTCATACACCGAGTCAACTTTATCCCACAGCTCACTAAACTCCTCCACACATAGCGGACTGTCTTTGGTGCTCACATTGGCGCTGGTTAAGGCTATGGGTGAACCGCAGTGTTCCACCACCGTCCTTATAAACTCCTCGTTCGGTATACGTATCCCGACCGAGTCCGTCCCAGGGTTCAAGGCAGAGTTTAGCTGGGGAGTACGATGGAATATTAGCGTAACAGGCCCAGGGAGGAGAGACTTCAAGAGGGAGTTAGGTACAGTAACTTGCCCCCAGTGGTATATGTCTGATATTTCCGCTACACATATAGCGAGAGGTTTGGTGGAGTTACGTTTTTTGATCTTGTAAATGTTCTCAACGGCTATGTTGTTCTGTGCTAGTGCGGCGAGGCCATAGAGTGTGTCTGTTGGGAGTGCAATCACGTGGCCGGAGAGTAAGGCTGAAGCGGCTCTCTTAGCGTGACAGGCAACGGACGGCCCATCCAGTAGCTGCACCACATTATTCATTGGTGGGTAAATACCATTAATACTTAACCTATCCACTACAACACTACTCATCCACTTCACTGATCGATGTGCTGCAGATAACCACTTCATAAATAGAGTAATGTACATGCCACTAGTAAGATATTAACACGTTTTTTCTTTGCACTACACTACACAAGTTTGTTATTTGTTTTTTTTTATAATTCAACTCTCTATTCCTTGCACTTATTCACTTCACTGATTTATGAAGAGCAGATAACCACTTCATCAATAAATCAACGCACATGCCACTAGTAAGAAATTAACATGTTTTTTCTTGGCATAACTTTTTTTTAATAATTCCACACACACACACACACACACACACACACACACACACACACACTCTATTCCTTCCAGCGGTGACCACACGTAATGGAGCAGCACTTGTAGAAGAGTGTCATTGGTTCATCGGCAGATCTGGTTTGCACTTGCATGAAGTAAGCTCTAGGGTGGGAACACTTAGGACAAGGTTCGTCAGTGGAGTCTACATTCTTCCATGCGGCCGCACCTCCGAGAACATCGTCTAATGCCTTCAGTTTGGGGTATATCTTGTACGACACACACCTCTTGATTGGAAACACGTACGGACAGCTGACGCAGGAAAACCGCATGCCCTAGGGAGGGAATTATATTATTAAATTCATTATTAAAAAAGGGGACAAAACGACTATATTTTTCTTTATATTTCCTTGGAGATGAAAATTGCATGCCCTAAGGGAGTAATTGTATCATTGAATGCATTATTAAAAAAGACGTAGGAAATATTACTTAGCTACTGTGATTTGCATGAGCGAGAGAATAATGTTATTACACTGACCTGCGGACTTTCCTCCACAATTAGGAGATTAGCACATGTAGGACAGAAGTACAGCATCCTATGTTACATCTGAAATTAAAACAAACGGATAATATTTAGATAACATTAGCGTATTCTCCCGAAGTTACTACATACACGTCATATAGAATTAAGGTTGCAGAATATCATGTATTATATATCAACTTCCCCCACAAAAGACAATACAATTAAATCACAAACTACAGCGAATAGGAAAAATCCGTATTATTGTCTTAGTAACCTATCATAACTCTAACAATTCTTACTTATACCATTACACATATCTTTTTAATACTAAGAAATTACATTAAATAGATATCAACCGCAAACTTATAATAACACCGATATGGCAGAGTATTACTTTGTTTACTTTGTAGAATTTCGCCCCGAAGAGGGAGGAAGCGAGGACAGACACCATTTTGGATCCTTTTTGGCATCCTTTAGTAATTATTCATCATTTAATTAAATATATTTCCTTAATTGGTCCTTAATGTAGCAGAAAAACCTATAATATAGTGTTAATTGGATTCTTACCCCATGTCCATGCGCCTGTCAACAGCTGTTTCTATACTTGGACTTGGGTTGGGAGTCTATTATTGTGTATTTTATTTTTTATTTTTTTCTAATCTCTCCATATGTATATTTTCAACCAGGTAGTAAAACCATTATAAGGAGTATTAGCTATAGTTAGTGGATAACTGTCTCATTTAAGAGATAAAATAGTGAAGAAGACAAATGGACAAATGAAGGACATAAAAAAATATGTGAAAAGGAAGAGGTAACCATAAGGAATGAAATAATAATAATTCTCCAAAGAGCATATATTAGCCAAGAAGAACATAAGAACGTAACTAATAGTACCGTACGAAAAGATTACGATACAAGCGAACCGATGACAGCCGAATCACATTTCATTTTAACACAACTGTTGTAGCGTGAACATCTCCGCCGCTCTGCTCCTTAAACCCAAATACAGGAAACTTAGTCAAATAATCGTAGTGCAAATTAATAGAAGTACATTAGTTATTATAATAATTTTCACATATCATCGCTTTCTTTTTACTTTCATTTTATTTTCTACTTTCCATTCCCTCGACATCTTATAAAAAATGATCACGTTAGATTTATAATTTTTCATATCCAATAATCTTAAAATAAACTATATTTAAATTACATATATTTAACATAACATACACTTTTGATTGTTATTGAACGATGAATGTATATAGGTTTCCATTTGGTTTAAAAATAGTCAACAAAAGACTAACAAATCCTCATATTAAACCTCTAATCCCTAGACACAGTGTATAACATAGACTTAAACATCAATAATATAATGTAAAACATAAAAAATAAAGAATGGATATATTACAAACATAACTATCATTGAAAATAATGATAGAATTTAATGTGAAAGCGGCACGTAGCATAACACACACACACACAAACACACACACACATATACAGTCATTGATAAATAGAACACAGACTTAAACATTATTAGAATGACATAAGAAAACACAAGAATATCCTCCTGAATATCACAACACAAACATAACCAACATAAAAAACTAATAATGAAAAAATAAAAATAAAGTCGGTGAAATAGGAGTAAGCAAAAAAAATAATAAATAACAAACAAACCACAACATCAACTATAACCAAAATAAAACATAAGTAACACACATAAAACCTACATATACAAAACACATAATCACATAGAAAATAACGATGAAATAATTAATATAAAATCGGCACCATTGCACACATACATTCAAGATGGCCGCCTGTCTCCACCAAGACGGAGACTCAAGTGATCCCGATAATTCTGGTCCTTCCTCGCTCTCCAACTTCTTAAAACAACAAACAAATAACATACAAATTACCGCCATTAACACCTGCAACACCTCAGAGGAAATTAAGCTGAAGGGTGATAAGGTAAAGCTGTGATACGCCATTGTTGTTGTAGGTGGAGTGAGATGGAGTAGAAGTGGAATAGGTGTGGAGTCACGCCCTTCTTCACGCCCCTGGTGGTGCCCTTTGGGTGTGTGGTAGTTGTGGTAGGGTCAGGAGTGCCACAGTGCCAGATGTGATGGGTTTATATATGTATGGCATTTGTATGTATTGCATGTACGTACGTGTGTCTGAATGTGTGTGTGTGTGTCGGTGTGTGTACGTTGGTATGTACGTGTGTTTTATTTTGATTATATTGAAATAATTGGTAATCTGTTGTTTCACATTACATCTTCACCAGAATGAAAATAAATGAAACACTCTTCATATAGATTTTGAACCATCTGTAATTATTTTGACATTGATATTCGTCGTAAATGTATAAATAATACATTATAAGCTATCGTCATCACCCCAACACGCCTGGTAACCTGTGGGGATGCGGGGCTATTAAGGGGGCGGGGCGTGGCAAGACGAAATAATACAGTGATTTAAGCAGAAAGAACATTTGATATCTTGTAGGTAAATCTGCATAACTACGGACCACTGGATTCCCCCTAAACCTAACCTCACCTCACCTCAACTAAACACAAGTAATAACCTTTTATCTGCCTCCAGACCTGCCTAACCTAACCTAAATTAAACAGAACTCACGTAATAACATTTTATCTGCTCCCAGACCCCTCAAACCCGTGTTCTTTAGGTATGCATTTACACTGATCCAAATTAAATAACACTTGCCACTCCTCTGACCAATGATACAATTTATTCAAATCCTCTTGTAAATGATGAATTTATTCTTGGATTGCCACTTTACAAAAAAAAATATTTGTGTCATCAGTTAACTTGAGGATATGTGAGGCAATATTATCATGGATGTCATTGATATGCATTGTAAATAAGAGTGGCCCCAATACTGATCCTTGGGGTACTCTGCTTTTCACCAAACTCCATTCTGACATAACCACTCTCTCTTTCCTATCCTTCAACCACTTGCTAATCCATCTGTGAGTGTTGTTTCCAATTAAATAGTCTTTCATGCGGCACCTTATCAAAGACCTTCAAAAAACCTAAATATATAACATCCACTGGGAAACAAGAGTCTATGTAGGATGTCACTCTTGCCAGAACTGCATCTTTAATCAATCACTCCATAACCTTGATAACTACTGAGGTTTTTTTTTATCCCTTCTTGAATATAGGTGTTACGTGTGCCATCTTCCTGAACATGAGACTTAAAAGGTGTGCCATAGTCTGTCATGTATTCTTTAATACTGCAGGATGGATACTATACTGTCATTAGCAGGTGATTTTTCAAGAGTTTAGTTCGTGTATAATTTGTTCATTCCTCCCTTGGTTGTTAGGTCCACTTCCTCATAGCTTGTGTTCTCCATTCAACATTACTCTAGGCTCAGTTATGTTCTCTGGTCTTTCCATCGTGTATACTGATAAGAAATAGTTGTTCAGTATCTCCACCATCACCTTTTGAATATAATAAAACGACTGTAATTCTTGATCAATATATATGACTAAGAAAATGGCTCTATTCTTGATATCAGTATGAGGAAGGTAGGAGTGCATACAGGGAGTGAGAGTATAATGCCATTGTTTTAACTATCTAATGCAGACAAAAGTATAGAGTAGTTTTATTAGTGATAAGTAAGTCTGGTTCTGCTGAGCTGATAAGATAAAGAGTCATGATTTATATTGTCCTGTGGGAGGAGTAGTATTAGAGATGAATTAGTGATGGATATATCTAGTGTTTCATTCCTCTCTCTTTCTGTGTGTGTGTGTGTGTGTGTGTCTCTCTGTTTTAGTGAGATGTTTATATAAAGTTTGGTTATTTTGAATATATTTGAAAACCAAACACCTTAGTAGAGGTATGTTATAGAGTTTGGCGAGCAGTGTCATTGTTATTTTGAGGTCGTTTAATGGCCATAATGATAATGTAATGTAGAGTAATGAGTATTAGTGCCGAGTAAACATTTGACAGGTGTGAGTCTGGCTGCGGTGGCACTCGGCACTGCTTTAGTTAACAGTTGACACCCGAGTTGTGATCATTAATAAAATTAAAAAAAGAGTATTAGAAAATATACATCATAAGTGCGAAATATTTATTTATTAAGCAAAGTTTTCGTGACATAAACATCATCAGCTTTACTACCTAACTCCATAATGATAGTAAT
>JAXIVD010003971.1:27500-35000 GCA_036785275.1 Cancer borealis
TCCAGGCAAACCGAGAGAAGGACATCGTCAACATCAGCGAGACTCCCGGCTTCTGTGGCGACCAAGACCTGAACGACATATTAAAGTTCCTCGGAGCCGACGTTGACAACTCCAACGTGAAGAACAGGAAGAAGCACAAGGGGAAGAAGGAGGAAGGAGGGAAAGACTCCGACAAGGAAAGCATCAGGAAGAAATTCAAGAACTCGGACAAGATGTACGAGGAAGGACTAGAGAAGATGAACAAGAGTGAGGATGAAAGCAACACACAAACCAGTGATCCCTTAACCAAAGACAATATAAAAAAGATGAAAGACAAGGAAGAGGAAAGGAAATCCAACCGTAAAAACAAAAACGACGCCAAAAAACCCAAGAAAGGCTCCGGTACTTTAAGGGAATCCAGTAGCATGGAAGACTTAGTGTCCAAGAGCAAACAGAGTGACAGTGTGCGTGACATTCGGAAGCAAGTGACTGTAGATGACGGCAACATGGCCCTGAACACATATCACTGTAGTAGTAATAAGAAAGACAAGTACGATCACCTATTGAAAAACAGACCCTTCAATAACATCAAGAACACTACCGGGACAGGATTGAGTAGAGTAGACAAAGAGGACAACCAAGGCAAATCATCGGACTTTGTAGCTGATTTTTACAGCGTTGGAGACTCCTTCCTGTCCACTGATGTTCCTGTGGCCCCGTCATCCCCGGCAGGAGGTGACTTCGAGGTTGTAAATAGTAAGAAGAAAGGAAAACGCTCTAGAAATGGTTACCAGAACTCAAGAAGCTTCGAATGCGATCGGTTTAGCGGCAACAGTAACTTCTCCGGGAGTGTCCACAGTGACGAAGGTTTCCGAGGACCCAGGTTCGGACACGCCAAGTCCAGTCACCATTATAACGGAGGCTTTGAACGACCCCATATTAACTTTGTGGAGGTGCCGCGGACCGCCCACGAGAACACCTTCATCGCCCAGTGGTCTCACCTTGGGGTAGGGGACAGGTATGGGGCGGAACGCTACACAGGTACAACAACAAGTGCCCCTCACAGTGAAGACTCGGGCTCAGACGGTGATGACTCTGTACACTCCATGCCCGTTCCCTCCATAACACCACGACCTGATGTGCGCAAACCACCGCCTTCCTCCGACTCAACACCTCAGACGTCCTACGCCAACATCGCTAAACTTGCCGCCACAGCGAACCGAGCGCAAATGAAGAGGATGATCGCACCGACACTCATGTTTGGTTCTTCTACCTTGAGAGAACTAGAAGGAGAACCAATTTTCAACGAAGACACGGAGATGACAGACGCCAGGTTACCATCAGTCAACGAGTCCCACCCGACCAACATTCTAGATGACAATTTCCCGTCGATAGCGGAGAGTTTAGGATGCAATGCAATGTCTGTATCTCCCGGTGCATTGAAAGGTAATGAACCAAGGACCAATCTGTCAGGCGAGAGTTCAACCAACCATCCTAACTCCGCATTGATGATAGAAAATAATGAACAGTGTAAGGAATTGTTGGAAAGTGAATGTATAAAGGAAACACTTCTTGACCCATTAATGTCAGACGCTAAAAAGGCACCAGTGGATAAAAATGAACTTGTTGCTAATCCCACCCAGACGCGTATTGTACAGGAACACCACCACCACCACCACCACCATCACCACCACGTGTCCACCCTCCCCCCTCAAGACTCTGTTGTCAAGCAGCATCACCAAGGGGGACAGACTAATGTATTTTATCAGAAAACTACCAATAATGTTTCTAATGCTAATATAAATCATCCACCGCCACCACTATCACAACAACAAAGTTCATATATATTAACCAACACCACAACAGAACAACTAAATATCCATAAGGCCGTAGCATCACAAGACGTAACAAAACCACAACAAGCTTCTGCATCATCTCTCCCACCTGAACATTCTCATCACCACCACCACCACCACACCACACCATCACCACACCAGCCTCAGCCTCACCATATCTTACACGTATCTCAGCACCATAGTAATATAAAGCAGTATTCTCAACCACCTCCACCTCTGCCACAGTCACAGCCACAGCCACAGCCTCCCCATCACACTCACCCTAACCTAACCACACAGCACAGCACGCCACACAACACTTCTTCACAGCCTCACTTACTCGCACATCAGCAAAAGGCGGTGGTGGTACATCCGCAGAGTGTCGCTAATAAGGAGAAATCGCCTCCTACCACAAAACCTAATATGTCCATTCACCCAAATTCGCATTCCAAACACGCCCTTAATTCTCAGAAAAGCACCGTACAGCCCCCTAAGGACGCCCAGCCAGCTCACTCACACACTCAAACGCAAACGGAGAAGCAACAAAACCCTCCACTTGAACAAAACACACTGACCAAAACCACCGTCGTCAAAGCGCAGAGTGATGCTGTGGGTAGGAGTGACGAGAGACAACCTTACACCAATAATAGAAAGTGTCATAGCAAGGCAAGGAATGGACCTTCAACAGCAGCAGCAGCAGCAGCACACTTAGTACAGTCAAGTGATACTAATACTAGTCGAGGGAGGAAGTTAGAACCGGCGGTCGTGTTCACAGACAACGCTAAATTCAGTCACCGGGTTAGCGGGATTGAGTTTGGTTTTGGGTTTGACGAGCCTATAGTGACGACAAGTGATGGTGATGAAAATGATAATGATAATGACGACAGCAGTGTTAGTGAAAGTGTAGAGGATAGTAATTTGAAGTGTAATGTTAATAATAACAACAATAACATTTTGAACAATCACACTGTTACGAAAGACTTCTGCAAGTGGTTTAAGGCTCCTAAGAATGATAAGATAAGCTACAACTATGAAGAACTTATCAAACATGTTTCAAAAGGTAATGAGGCAAGAAAGATATTGTTGTTTGATAGTATTTAAGTTAATGATAATGATAGTAATTAACGGTTTATTGAGCTGAAAATATGCAGTTGGGAGTATATAAATTGATGGGGTTGAAACATTAATAATAACAATAATAGTAGTGATAATAATGATAAGATTTACAAAGTTTAACTAAAGTTTTGTCTGTTTACATTGTCTCCAATTGTGCTTTTTATATGCATGTTATTTTCCTTCCTTTTGTGTTTTTTTATATACATTTTAAAATCTTTTCTGTCTTGACCCAACAGATGCACAAATGGATTCACAAACTATAAACAGATACAAAAAAAAGACAATAGATGATAGGGGAGGATGAACACAGTATTGCATGTTTTAAAAATTTATATATCTTACATATGTAGTCCATCAAACTTATCTTAACATTATTTTGACAGCTTGGGAGGTGACTTTGCAGCTCATTTATTTTTAATTATGTTTCAGATTTTGCTAAATATCCATGTCTTATATCCACTAAACTTATCTTGCCATTACATTTTGACAGCCTGGGAGGTGACTTTGCAGCTCATGGAGAAGGACCCAAAGAACATACAGTACTGGAAGGCTGCGGAGGGTAGGAAGGAGGAGGCATAATAGGAGTGAAGAAACTACGTGCCTTAAGGGGCAGGAAAAAACAGGACCATTTGGGTGATGAGAAAGTCCCACGTTTAAAGGTGAACCATTAACTCTTTGTGTGTGTGATTGAGAATGCCTTGGAAAAAAAATATATAACATTCGGGAAAATGCATTAACAGTGGTAGTAATGTATTTATGAGTTGTTTTATCACCTGCGTTATAAGGCGATCCAAAGTGGTGGTGTTATAAGATGTTGTCAAGACTTATTATATTATAGAGAAAGTAAACGTATGTGTGTGTGTGTGAGACAAGACGAGCCTTGCACCATACCGTAGTGGATCAAATACTTTATTATTATTTGATGTGGTTTTTTCATCTTGAGTTTAGCAGTGATATATGAATTGTTGAAATATTACAAATCTATTTACTTGAGTATCATTACCAAACATTTGTTATATAATTCATATTTCATTGTGAGAGAGAACTATCAGTAATGTTCATGAACTTGTTACTGATCACAACACAAGGGAAGGAAAATATCTCATGATCTCTTAGTTTGTCTGTCTTGGAAGAATTATCTCGAGACAGAAACGTGTGGTGATATTACAACAATAGCACCAAGTGATACTACTGGAAAGAAAAAAAAGATGTGTTTATATAGTGTATTGAAGTGATATTGTTATTCCAAAATACACACATACTCTAGTAATCATTACGGAGTGAATTTTGGGTACATTACATTGAGTGAAAATTACGCTTAATGTCAAACAAATACTACATATAAGTGTTGTGACGTTATTTCTCTTGAAAATATATCCATGTCATCACTGCATCAGATATTGGTGTTGCTGCTGCAGTGAGATGGTTTCCATAACGTCTTGCTCACACCAAGGAAGCACTTCAAGTCAACGCGGGGAACCATACTAAACATTCTAAAGCTTTGCTGCTCATAATTGAAAATGCAAGTGCACAGTGTTTCTCTGCATATTGTGATACTTAACATGCTGTGCTTGAGGTATATACCTACATAAAGTGTCTTTTACATCTTCTAGTCTCAAGAACTCTGGTAGTGAAGTCTTAGCTAGAGGAAACAGGAGTCTTGTTGATCAGTGGCGGTGGCGGCGGCACGCGACGGAGGCTGTGTCAGTCCTGCGCAGAGTGTACATTACTGTTGTGTTACACTTGGAACTGGTCAAGAAGATTCATACTCTGGGCTTGCACAGGGAAGATAAATATTTCAGCAGTGGTGCCTCAGTTTATATACAAAAAATCCTAATTGTTAACACAAATGTCGTCATCAGTTGTTGTTAACTAGTAAGTGATGCTTTGACTAATTAATTACTCACTATCTGAGAGGTACAATACAATAAGACAGTTGTAAAGATTGATCTGGTACAGGTTTCAGCAAGACAGTGCTATATTAGTAGTGTAAATTGCTGGATCGAAACTGAAGGTGTACATCATGACATTCCTTAGTGAGTGCTTGCAGCTGTGGAGAGGAAGGAAGGAAGGAGTGAAGGAGTGAGTCACGTTGAGGCACATCCGTGGTCTAATGACACGCACTATGAGGTTCATTCTGGGTAGCTGTTTGTGCCACGTGGGTGCATCTAACCTTTCACCTCCATGTATTAATTGTAACCAGTAGTATGTCTTCTAGAATTGGTATGACGACTGACGATGGCGATAGTATTTCATGTTTTATTTATTTATTTTCTCTCCCCCCCAAAAGTCCAGATTGGAAAATTAAGATAGTCTCCACATAATAAATAATTGTCTTATAGTGGATGAATCTTTCCATCTAATGTCCACTGCCAGACTCTTTGAAGCTCATTTCTTTGCTGCTTGCATTTGGTGTGTACATCTTAACTAACTCCACCCCAGCGTTACTCTCTGGGCCCACTGTTGACATGTTATTTAGGCTGTGTTACTTTGTTGTGAAGAGTTGCAGTTGTTGGGGAGTGACTGAGCTCCTTGCCTGCCCCTAGAAAGCCAAGTAGTTTTGTGTATCAGTGAATCTAGTGTCTTTGTAATGGTTACATAATATGCTATTAAGAATCAAAAAAGAGAGGGAGAGAGAGAGAGAGAGGTACTGGTACTATCTATCTATCTGCAGTACAGTGTGAGGAAGGTTTAAAGAAAGGACAAATTTCAATAATACACCATCATGAGTATGTGTGTGTTTGTTTGTGTTTGTGCTTTGTGCTTTGAAGACTGACAGACAGACTGGTTCGTTGGTCCAGATTGGTGGTACGTACAAGGGAAGTGAAGAAAACGGTCCCAGAAGTCAATCTTGATTTCAGTAAACATTGATTTTTATTATTGGATCTCCTCATCATGTGTAATGTCTGTAAACCAAAGATTAATTAAGCTGGTTAAGTGGTAGCTCTCACTCTTTGCTGCTGTCTGTCTCACCCGATGGCTCACAGACAGACTGCTCCCGAGGGTTTACTAAATAGACAGAAAAAGTTTGTGTGCATAGTTGTTATGCATCTGAAGAAGTGCTGCTTTACATACTAGACAGCTAGTATATACGCCGGCTCAGTATGTAATGGTGGTGTGTCCTATGTATTGATTGCCATGAGTTTGCCTGCAATTCAGTTAAGTCTCAATGGGAGTTAAGGTTAATGGGGTTAATGGATGATGATAAGCCCTGTTTCACTGTTGTAGAACCCCCCCCCCACACCCACCTTACTTTTGTTTATTGTTTTTATTTTGTTGGTTTCCCTAATGTCTCACTCGCTAAAAAGACCTGTTTTTTTGTTGTGGTGGTTGAAAGGTTTATTTATGAGGCAAATAATTTCTTTTCATTGCCTTAAAGTTCCAAGTTCAAGTTGAGATGCCTGTTGAGGTCTATGCAGATTGTGGCAATGATTTTGGCTTTTCTAGTTGTGAAACATTTTTTCATTGTGGTCATTATTATTTTTTTCTTAAAGCTTCGGGCAAAATGGCTGACTTAATTACCTGAAGCTGGTTGAAAAGTTTATGTAATTTGTTTTTTATGTTTTTGTGGATGATTATTATTATGTATGAGTTGTATTTAGACTCATCACTTCAAAAAGCAATGAGCTGATTATTTTTTCTTTCTTCTTTCTTTTCCTTTTTCCTAATCAACGTACAAAGACCTTGTCTTGTCTTGTTTTTTGTTTATTCTTTTCCTTTTATTATTATTTATGTGGTGAAAGTCTGCTTCACACACATTTAGTTCAATAATTAACATTGCTATCCATCTACCTAACTAACTAGTGTTGTTGGAGAGAGGTGATTCATGTTAATTAATGCAACAAGGTCTTTCTGTGTTTGAAAGTGAAAAAAAATAATAAAGTTTACCTAGATATCTAAACAGCTGGCCTTACTTAGCAGGCAGCTGTGCCAGGCATCAACTAGACTACACACAACCAGCTGTAATAATGCAGATGACATCAATAACACACACACACACCCCAACTAACCCTTCAATGCCTTTACAGATCACCTCAGAATACAGTGGTGAAAACATTGCATGTATGGTCATTTATTTCTCTTAATTGTTATTATTGTAATGATTTATGTTGTTGTTGTTGTAGCATTGTCAGTATTGGGAAAACACTACGTAGCATTGTCTTCCATCACGGTTTAGGTGTAATTTCAGTGTTGGCTCGCTCGAAGGAATGCCAAAATTCATATATAAATTATTTTCTTTTCCAGCGTAAAATGTTTAAATACTAACCTTTAAAAAGCACGTATATTTACATTACATTTCATGCAGCCAGATCCTCCCATCACTGTCTTCTGAAGGTGCTTCTTCTGGTTGATTTGAAGTGGATAATATTCCAAAACAAATTGTGTGCAATGTTTCAAAGGCAGTTGAAAAGACCAATGTAATCTGCAATAAAGTTTACTGCAAAACTTGCAGACCACAAGGAGTATTTTGGAATTGTTTATATCCTGTTGTAGGAAATCATATTAAGGGTTTTTGATGGCCTTGTAAAGCTGGTTGGTCACCTCTATCACCTTATGACCTAAAAGGTAG
>JAXIVD010003971.1:37500-40137 GCA_036785275.1 Cancer borealis
ATGATATACATTCAAGACTAGTTCAATGTTTCTAATGAAACAGTGTTATGCATGTAACAATTTGCAGCCGGGTTATGAACAATAAATAAATGAAGGAAAACAGGAATTATATATATGTATACATATATAACCTGGTAATGATTTTTTGCGAGGAACTCACTAGTGAGTTTGAAAAGGTTATCATGACTGGCTGAATGTTTGTTAACATTTCAATACAACTGAAACAATGGTTGGGAGAGGCACAAGTTGCATGTGTTTGGTAACTTGCTGTCGGGACATTACTAGGACCAGTTGTAGTCTGCCAAGGAACTAATTGAGAAAGGGTTTCTACATCAAGGTTATAAATATGTTTATCATAATGCCTCTGTGGCTCATTTGGTTATGACTCACTTTGTCCTGTCTGCACACAGCAGTTTATAATAATTAAAGACTGTTTTCTGTATTTTTAAAAAGAAAGGCACTTTTTAAAGACACTTATTGCATCACTCACTCACTGACGTCCAAACTTAACTCTCGTAACGTTCCATCATTACACAAGGTGTTCCACTCCACTCCACTCCACTCAGGCGAAGGAGTGGTTGTCAAGGTCCACTGATAGTGACTGTTTCCCTCCTCGGTCAGTCCCAGTACTTAAGTTTTCCTCTCAATTCCTCCAGCGAGCGTGACTTTGCCTTATTGATCCTCCTGTACTTGACATCCTTTGGCTTTGTAACAGACCTGTGGTTGCTCATAACACGGTTGTAAGTCACTTGGATCTCTTCTTCGGGTTTGGGTTTCCGAGGCGTCGCTCCCAAAGAATTGAGTTTCTCGTAGGATCCTAAAAGCTGCCGTCTGTCGTTGTGGGAGTCGTCTATGTGGTGGGAATTCTCCTCTTCGTCACTTTCTCCATCGCTCAGCGTGGCATCTGAGTCATAATGGGAGGAGGTTTTTAATATAGATTGTAAGGAAGGTGCCACAGAAGTGTCAGCGTCTAACAAAGAGTCGTGTTCGGGGAGAGTGTGACATATTTCCTCCTCTTCTAAACTATACACAGTACGTAGAAGCTCAGCACGACCTTTTGTCAGCGTGCAGGAAGGGCTGTCATCGCTCTCCTCACTGGAACACGAGGGCGAGGTGGATAGAGAACCAGGTCCATTGCAGGTGTTGAAGCCAGGTTTGAGTTGAGAATTAGCTCCACCTGACACAGAGGTGCTACTCGTACAGGATGATCTGTTAGCAACCTCCACAGCATCTGATATACTCCGCACCACCTTAACCTCACCTTTACCCAGAGGAATTATCACTAGAGAGTCAAAGTTGTCCTCCAGCATGATAGCACTGTCACTGTCATTGAGGCTCTCAGGATCACCTTTGGAACTCGGGATGAGAGGACTCGAAAAGTTATCATCCTTCTTTATAATGTTTTCGTCTTCGTTATCGATTTGTTTCCTTTCCTTTTGGTTGTCTTGGTCGTGAGTTTCCGTTGTTGAGTTGTGTGTAGGGGTGGCTGGCTCTTGTTTGGTTTGCTTGTTGGTGTTTAAAGCGCGGGATAGAGAGAGAATGACCCGCTGCTGCTGTTTGAATGGTGGTTTCTTTTTCATGCAGCAGTACCTCCACTTCCTTCTGTCCGCGTCGCAGTTGAGACTCAAAGATCATCAGCTGGGACTGGATGGTGCGAAGATGGTGGTCTCGCTCCCGTTGTAAGTGTTGCAATAGCACATTCTGAAAGGGAAAAAGAGTATTATTAATCCTTGTATTAACTTAGTTACGGCTTTGATGAGAAATAGTATATGTTCTGAAAGGAAAAACATATTATCAATCCTTTGTATAAAATTTGGTTATTGCTTTGAGGAAAATTTATACTCGTGTGTATTGTACAAGAAAGGAAATTGTTTAGCAAGTGATTCTGTGAAATAGTCTGAATTATCATCCATTATTGCAACACCATAAGAGTGAGTCATGAATAATTAGGAAGTGAATATGTAGAAATAATGGTAACACGTGGATTCAGGTGATGGCTTAGATCACTATCACCTATCACCATCACCACCACCCACACCATCAACTCACCCACCACCTCACTACCAGCTCATCATCATTATCAGACCTTCCCATCTCGCTCCCTCCTCTTCCTCCTCCCCTTCTAGACTTCGTGGATGTTTGCTTGCTAGTGTCTCTGTCTCCACTTTCCTACTCCAAGGCGTGAAATTTGGATTGCCTAAGCTCTCCTTGGGATGAACGTCGGAATTACTCTCTTCCCACTCTCTCTCTCTCTCTCATCTCTCTCTCTCTCTCTCTCTCTCTCTCTCTCTCTCTCTCTCTCTCACTCATCTCTCTCCTCTCTCTCTCTCTCCTCTCCTCTCTCTCTCTCTCTCTCTCTCTCTCTCTTTTATAACTGTTGTTTGATTCTTATCTTAAGGTATAAGTTCTATATACCACATGTTTTTTTCCCTTGCAAACAGCCTCTACAGGTTATAAATCAGTGAGATAGGGCAAAGCGTGGTGTGAGGTGAGGTGAGGTTCTGAAGCATTGAGTTGGTTCACTTTTAACCAGCGATCAAGACCCAGTTCGTTGGTAATAATATAACGAGTGGTAATTATAAATCTTTGTCACCTGTACTTGCTGTGACTATGACCACACCCATGATAATCCCAGTG
>JAXIVD010003972.1:0-5000 GCA_036785275.1 Cancer borealis
GGGAGGAAAGAGTGGAGGACAAACTGGGAAAGTGTGAAGAAGAGAAAGCCAATGGAAGGGAATGGATGGGGTGATGGCAGGGAGTAAGATGACCTGCTGGGGAAGACAAAAGGCAAAGGGTGATGGGAGGAAGAGAGGTGAGCGTGGGGTGGGGAGGAAATGATGGGGTGTGGGGAGAGAAGGGGATTATGGGGTGCGGGGAGGGGAGGAGATTATGGGGTGTGGGGAGGGGAGGAAAATGATGGGGTGTGAATTTGCTTTATGTTGGGTGTATTTCACAGGCGCGTGGTAGGATATGCAAAACATGAGCCGGCGCCTGACACTCTATTTGCAGGGCACGATCGCTAAACCAGGTGTGTGTGTGTGTGTGTATGTGTGTGTGTGTGTGTGTGTGTGTGTGTGTGTGTGTGTGTGTGTGTGTGTGTGTGTGTGTGTGTGTGTGTGTGTGTGTGTGTGTGTGTGTGTGTGTGTGTGTGTGTGTGTGTGTGTGTGTGTGTGTGTGTGTGTGTGTGTGTGTGTGTGTGAGGTTCAATTCTAGTGCACGAATATATATAAAAATCTTAATATTAGTGGTTATATATAATACATACATGCATACATACATAAGTACACTCATCTACATACATATCATACATACAATACACAGGAAAAAAAATATATCGCCTTGTTGAAATCAGAACAGCATTAAAAGTTTTTTCGCAGCACAGACCAATCCCACAGCGGCGACACAACACAGAACACTTAACAAAGGCGGAAAGTAAGTGAAAAAAGTGGAAAGAGGGAATCGTAAAGGTACAGTTGGTCTATTGTTGGCACGAGTCCCGCCTAACACACACCTACAGTTTGCCTCCCACGCCACCTAAAGCTACCACCCACCGCCCTTCACTGCTTATCTATGCAAATACAACAATGCATTCTGATCGTATCTCAGAAATAGACAGAAAACTACACGTGATACATTCATCTGGACATACAACTTTGTACTCTACTCTCTCTCTCTCTCTCTCTCTCTCTCTCTCTCTCTCTCTCTCTCTCTCTCTCTCTCTCTCTCTCTCTCTCTCTCTCTCTCTCTCTCTCTCTCTCTCTCTCTCTCTCTCTCTCTCTCTCTCTCCTATACCTCTGTTCTCTCTTACATTCCCTCACTGACCTCCCTCTTTTTTCCCCTATCCTGTACTTCCCTCGTAGTAAAAAAAGGAAAATATCATGACTAGCAGGATGTAGGTTGCAGTGTACGTGATGAGAAGGCCGTGCAGGTCGAGGGTAGAGGTGCAGGCTGTAGGGTGAAACAATGATTTAACACCATCACTGTCACCCCAACACCCTATTACGAGGCAGAAATGGGTCAGTTCGCGTTTTTTTTTTTCCATGTTGATATTTTTGTTTTGCTCTGGGAGATAGAAATAGATGAATAGTTTTGGTGTTTTAATATTCTTATTTTTCTGCTCCCGTGAAGCCGAATTGTCGTAAAAGAGACGATGAATATTTTCGTTTGAATGTCCTTTTCAGTTTCATTTGATTTTATTAGGAAAAGTCTTGCATAGAAATAGTTGGTTGAGTCTGCCTGGCTCACGTTAGGGCTTCATGTGTATTCTTTTACTATTTATTTGACCATTTTTAGCATATCTGAATGAGTTTTCAATTGTATTCTGATTTTAAAGATAAAAGGCCAACAATACAGTCATGTGTTGTATTATTCGTAGGCTGTAACTATTATGTTAACAGTTATACAAAAATCAATGCATTTTTTTTTTCTCTCTCTCTCTCTCTCTCTCTCTCTCTCTCTCTCTCTCTCTCTCTCTCTCTCTCTCTCTCTCTCTCTCTCTCTCTCTCTCTCTCTCTCTCTCTCTCCCCCCCCCCTTGATACCATATTTCAGTAATAGTTATGCTCGAGAATCGTGAGAGTTAGTCCATGAGCTTGTTACCTGCGTCAGTTTCTGTTCATTCCGGTAGAATTGTTCACACGATGCTGTTTTGTTCACACACAATCGTTACTAAAATGGACGTACATTTTCAATTTACTTACAGTATCTGTGTAAACTTTTGTAACACTAACAATACTAAAGTGTGGTGACGTCCCTGTCTGAGGATCTGCCAAACAACCTTGGGGGGACGCGCAGCGCCGCGCCGCGTGGCCAGTCCGGGAAGTGCTGTGAAGATGGAAGGCACGCACGAGGCGGTGCCAAGGTAACGCCGCCCCACGCACGAGGTGGTGCCCAGGTAACGCCACCCCACGCGGGGCACCAGCCACGTGCCCTCAGGAACGCTGCGAGTATCCCGGGACGTGACTAAGTGTTGTGACGCGCAGTGGCGAGGCAAGAAGGAAGTGATGAGACGAACCGAGCCTCGGCAGCCGTGTTGGTGGGTGAGTGTTGCCATGCAGGTGTTGTTGTGTTGTGTTGTGTTGAGGGGACTCGGCGGCGGGCAGGCAGGGCATTAGGGTGTGACGTGGACATTGGTTATAAGGAAAGGTATTGGGTTTTCATTCTTAAAGATCCGTTTTTTCCTCGAACTTAATGAATCACGAGTTGGCAGCGGAACGCAGGGAGGACAAGGGCCGGGCGGTGCCTCGAAGCAAGGGGATGCAGCTCTAAAACAGGCGGGAACATGCTGAAGGCTGGCGGCGATACTAGCCTTGTGGGGCATTGACACACACACACACACACACACACACACACACACGGTAGTTCGTTCCTATGTTGCATGCAAGTAATACTCACACACACACACACACACACACACACACACACACACACACACACACACACACACACACACACACACACACACACACACACACACACACAAATCGTAAAGTAAGATGATTTCGTTGTTAAACCATAAGTACGCTCAAGCCACTCTTACCTACGATGTAAAATGCACAATATTGGAAAGAATAATAATAAAAAGAAAACTACTAGTGTGTATCACATTGTATCCTCGCGGTAAGACCACCTGGTGAGGACAATTGAACAGGCGTGGAAAGATAGTGTTCCGCCTCGTGCCTCCAGGTAATTATCTTGCGTCTTATTGTGTGTGAAGGACTCGCCCACACTGTACTGTGTGTGTGTGTGTGTGTGTGTGTGTGTGTGTGTGTGTGTGTGTGTGTGTGTGTGTGTGTGTGTGTGTGTTTAAGGTAAGAGAAAGGAGCATGCAGACAGTCATCTATAATTAGTTTCCTCTCCTTGTATATCTAATTTTGATAATGATGAATATATTATTAACATGATTATTATTATTAATGTTGTTGTTATCATTATTATTATAATTATTATTATTGTTATTATTAATATTATGATCATTAGTTGTAGTAGTAATAGTAGTGTAAGTACTAAATGGATAGTAATAGTGTAGCAGTATTAGAAGTGTAGCAATATTAGTAATGTAGTAGTAGTAGAAGTAATAGTAGTAATAGTAATAGTAGTAGTAATGGTAGTAGTAGTAGTAGCACTAGTAGTCATAATAATAATAATAGTAATAATTATAATAATAATAATGATGTAAAACTACTTCGTGAATCTTATTAACAATTGCGTTCATGTAACCCAAGAGTATTGAATCCTCTCCATTGTGTGAGGTTGTAGCGTGCGAAGGGTTGGTGGTAGTAATTGTGATCCGAAGGGTAATGATTGAATTTATTTTTTCTTCTTGAATTACAAAAGACAGAAGTAAATATATAATAACAAGTCCAACACATGCATTCACTCAGTCACTCGCCGCACGCTGTCCTTTATGCTATGTGTGTGTAATCAATGCGCGGGCTAACCAGGTGTCGGTGGCGTGACCCTCAACCATTTCATTACGTGGTAGTACTTGAATAACGTAATGTATCTTATTCGTGTTGTAATGAAAACTCGTGATCTCCAGCTTATTAACATTGCTCTTATGATAAGCTGAAGCAACGATGAACAAACAGGTTGTTATGGTTATGTTTGAATACGTTATCATTAAGGCTGTGTCCTGTATTCCATTTGCTCATCTTCCTCAAACTTAGATCGAGTAGGTTGTCTATTACCTGTCTATTAACTATTCTTGCAGTTATAATAGTAGTGTACTTGGAAGCATACTTGCAAGATAGACTAGTGTTGATGGTATTGATAATTGCTGACTGTGGTAAGAGGCTGCAAGGTCGAGCCAGCACCCACATAACACATGTTTTAAAGAAACCATTAATTAACATTACAAACTTCCTTTATCCACAAACGTGTAGCGCAGTAACCACTTCCAAAACTATTCCTTCCTTTATTAGGTTGAACGTCATCATATCATCCCATTGTAGCGTACAAACCTAGGCCTGAGCCAGCCCGCCGGAGCCTGGGAGCAGCGGGGGCCGCGGGGCACTAGGAGACGTGCAGCATCACTTTCATTGTGGTCACCCGTTAGAATACTTTCCTGGACACCAGTACGCTGGAACAAGATGGATTGGCGTCCTTATAAGAATTGGTGTTCTTATGAGAATTCCTGTCCGCTCCGTTATTACAACACGCACATGTTCTGCTACTTTTCCCGGGAACTTTTCGTCCAAGTGTATAGATATTAGTGTACATGAATGCGTCTGTAGCACCAGTAATGATAATATTAGTAATGAGGAAAGACGAGTAATGTTGTATTATTATTATTTGATTCTTTATTATTATTATTACTATCACGACTGCTATTACTACTTCTGTTTATATAATCATTATTACTATTATTATTATTATTGTTATTATCATTATTATTATCATTATTATTATCATTATTATTATTATTATTATTATTATTATTATTAGTAGTAGTAGTAGTAGTAGTAGTAGTAGTAGTCCTATTATTACTATTGTTATTGAGGTCAAGAGTGACACATTTATTCCTGACTTATTATTTCGCTGTTGCTTCTTAACGGGAACTAACTTTTTTACACTCATGTCTCCTTTCATCTTCCATCATCGACATCATCATCATCATCATCATCATCATCATCATCATCATCATCATCATCATCATCATCATCAACACGTCCAGAG
>JAXIVD010003972.1:7500-15000 GCA_036785275.1 Cancer borealis
ACCTTCCATCTGCCTGCGAGGGTCTCATGCACGTCCTCTCAGATGAGTTTCCTTCCCTCGCGTTTTCCTGTAAATAAAAATGGAATGAAAGTGTGACGTTAACAGTGTCGTTGATGGGCGGCGAGAGTCATCAGAGCAGCGTGTGAAGGCGTCACTTTGGGTTTGATTACCTGGAGTGGCGGCTCAAAAATATGAACTACCTGCCTCCTGCCTCCAATGTATGTACGACTTGTTTTCTTTGTTATTACCTCTCTCTCTCTCTCTCTCTCTCTCTCTCTCTCTCTCTCTCTCTCTCTCTCTCTCTCTCTCTCTCTCTCTCTCTCTCTCTCTCTCTCTCTCTCCCTCCCCCCTCTCTGTTACACTAACGTTTTCATCTAGTTTTTGATCGGAACACGTGCATTTATTTAACACTTTCTTTGATGTTTGAACGATTTCTTGAAATGTTCCACGTTTGGACAAGTCAAATAACATTAAACGTGAAATAATATTTTCGTGCTTTCGTATTTGAGTGCATGGAAGAAACGATACTACTACTACTACTACTACTACTACTACTACTACTACCACTTCTACTACCACTTCTACTACTACTAGTAGTAGTAGTAGTAGTAGTAGTAGTAGTAGTAGTAGTAGTAGTATTACTAGTACTAGTATTACTAGTACTAGTACTAGTAATAGTAATAGTAGTTGTTGTAGTGGTAGTAGTGATAGTAGTAGTAGTAGCAGTAGTAGCAGTAGTAGTAGTAGTAGTAGTAGTAGTAGTAGTAGTAGTATTAGTAGTCATAGTGTAGATGACGATACAGTGAAAAATAGATCTGATAACTAAATCGAGTTGTCGTAAGTGGTTGTGATTGGTCCACAAGTATGATGACGTCACACAGCTGGGTCAGGCCGTACACAAAGACAGTTTTAGCAGCGAGGTCAAGCTGAGTGCAATGCGTCACAAAACTTTATATATATCTCGCGTTGAAGCAATAAGAAACATTATGTGCAGTGTGTGTGTGTGTGTCCTCTGGAAAAACTCATGAACATTCCTCAACCAAAATTACTGAGCCACACTCTTACCACAGACAAGATATCGATTAGCCTCCATCCGCTTGGTGTATAAAGTAGAGGAGGTTGAGCGTGTATGCATCCAGTGTTGGTTATCTACACTATGGTGGTTGTAGTGTTAGTAATATTTTTAGCAATACATAAACTGCAATAAATGAAAGTTCGTGCCAAGCGACTGTAGTTACCTTAGAGTAAAGTAAGTATATAATAGTGTCCTCCTCCCCCCCTGAGCAGCAGCAACCTTCCCTCCAGCTTATTGGAGTTCATTAGAGGCGTCACGATCCTATAATATAATTTCCTTGCCAGTTTTGCTTTCTTTCTCTCTCCTACTCGTAACCTTTATCAGTTCCATTATAAGGCTAATAATTGCGTACTTACTCACTACTCACTACTCTTCCTGAATCACGTACTGTATAACTTACTCTTATTCATAATTTACTCAATCTTCTGTTCTTCTTGTTACTCTTTCTTCTTCTGTTCTTTGTTATTCCTGCCGAGGATTGCGCTGCGCATTACCCGGCTATCGCCACCCAAGAATTGACAATCTAATTCCCTTCTCAGTAAGTGTATGACGGCGCCGTGATGCCAAAATAGTGGTATCCAACGCTGCTATTATGGACGGCTTACTGCCTCTTCCACTCAATTTACTGCTGTCACTTGATGTCACGAAAAGTCGCTGAAAATTTAACTGAATCGATTAAATTACAGTGAGACCGACAGACTCGCGAGAATTGAATGAATGTCATCTTCTTGAGGTATTTCCGTAGTCATGATTTCTTTCTCAGACTAACAAACACCAGTGAATTTTAAGGTAAAGATAAATAAAAGCTTCGTCTCATTATTGCATGAAAAGGTCACTCAAATAATCCAACGAGAGAGAGAGAGAGAGAGAGAGAGAGAGAGAGAGAGAGAGAGAGAGAGAGAGAGAGAGAGAGAGAGAGAGAGAGAGATACTACAGTCTCTATTCCATCTCATTAATTAATTGTGTAATCAGGTCATTACTACGTCACTCTTTAAGGGGGGAGCGCTAACCACGATAACGAGGCAGGCTATCCCGTCAGCGGCGCGCCTGCTCATTAAGGACCCCATCAAAAGTGTGAGCTGAGGACCTGGCAGGGAGTTGTCCAATTAACACGAGTCTAACGCAGCGGGGGTGGGGGAGGGGGGGCGATGAGAGGGGAACGTAAGTGGAGGGAAAACCCGCCCATCCCACCCCACCCATTCACCACTCCGCCCACTCAGCATTTCCTTATTGATGAGTGAAATTGTTCAGTAATGTGTTGATGTTATTGTTGTTGATGTTTTGGGTTTCTTTTTTTTCTTCTTTCTTTCTGTTTTCTCTATTTTTTCTTCGTCTATTTCTTCCCCTTTTTCTTCTTCGTTTTCTTTTATTTATTCCTTCCTCCGCATTCTTATTCCTTCTCTTCCTCCTCCTTCCTCCTTCCTCCTCCTCCTCTTTAAATCCTTCCTTTTCTCCTATACAGACATATGGACTTATGATGTATTCTATGAGCAACTAGTAGAAGTAGAAGAATATTTCAATTTACCTGTAATTAAGAGAGGGAGAACCTTTAATTATTACTCACTAGGGACACGTTATCTATGCAAATCTGCTTGAAAACTCTCCCTCAATTACCATACAAAACACTTATACAAAAGACACTAACACCTTTATACATTATTCATTAATATACATTATTCTTTCTTACAACAGAGAGAAGAGTCTTGTCAATAACGTATGTTGAAGTTGGATCTTAATTAATTACTACCAATGACATGTGAGTGATTACATTCAACCTCAATAACAGTGAATCTTAAGTATAATAACGTGTGCTCGATTATTGAAGGGAAGACTTAAAAAAAAAAACTTAGTGATTCAATAGTTTGTTAATAGGAGTCAACTTGCAGAGAGTATTGATATAAAAGTATTGTTATCGTTGTAAATATTGACGAGTAAGTCGGATTATCTATAAATGCATGTGTTCCATTAAGAATTTGGTGTTCATTTTCTTCTTGTTTCTCCTCTTCCTCCTCCTCTTCTTCCTCCTCATTCATATTCTTCCTCTTCCTTCATTCTTATTACTCTTCTTCATTTTTATTACTCTTCTACTTTCATATTTTTCTTCTTCCTTCATTTTCCTCCTCTTCATTTTTATTTCTTCTCCGCTTTCTTCTTCCTCGTCCTTTTTCCTCTTCCTCCTCCTCCTCCACATTCATATTCTTCCTCTTCTTTCTTAATCTTCCTCATCTTTATTCGTCCTCTTTATTCTTCCTCCTTCTCCTCCTCCTGCTTCTATTCTCTGCTCCTTTTTCTTTCTTTCCAACAATAGAACAAACAAATTTTAGAGTCCTCATTTTTTCTCCTCCTCACAGTAAGGCAGATAAGCTCTCATTAACTGCCTCACCTTTCTTTACCTTGCTGGCCTTTTATTTTCATGGCCGTTTTACTATCAAGGTCATTTTCTAGCAGCAAAACCTAACCATTGATTATTGTAACTTGTATAGGAATAATGTAAGCTTGTGGCGGAATTTTCATAGGTAAGATTGAGGTTACTTAGCCAGGAATCTTGTGTGAGTCGATAGTGTGTGTGTGTGTGTGTGTGTGTGTGTGTGTGTGTGTGTGTGTGTGTGTGTGTGTGTGTGTGTTTAAGGCTGTATTTCGCAGGTGAGGTTAGGTTAGATTAGGTAAGGTAAGCTAAACAGGTGTATTGTATTGTGGAGGTGTAAAAGTATTTTTTTAATCATATTTACTGGATTATGAAAGCTAATTAAGTATTTTTGAAAGCTTGTTTTGATATTGTCTTTTTTTTTTTTTAGTTTTTTTAGTTTTTTTAGTTTTTTTTCTTAATTTGCTTTACCAATTTGGTTTCTTTTTTATTCGTCTTTATTTTGTTATTTCGTTTTGATGTTCTTCCTGTTTTCTTCCTCTGCCCTTGTTTTTCCTCTTTATTTTCCCTTCTCATACCAACCACATCTTTCCCTCCTTCCCCGTTTATCGAGCCTCGCCATTTTGCTTCTCCCTAAATTCCCTTCCACGTTATTATTCCTGCAGTGATTATTAATAAAGTTTTCAGTATTATTATTACTTGCGTAAACGATATAATTCAAACACACACACACACACACACACACACACACACACACACACACACACACACACACACACACACACACACACACACACACACACGTATTCATGTCGCTATGGAAACAAAACTGTGAGCGCGCGTGAGAGAGAGAGAGAGAGAGAGAGAGAGAGAGAGAGAGAGAGAGAGAGAGAGAGAGAGAGAGAGAGAGAGAGAGAGAGAGAGAGAGCAACACAAAAAAGGGAAAAATATTAGAGCGTTTGGCGTTCCTAATTCCACGAAATTGACGCTGCCTTGTTGTTCTTTTTCAGTGTTTCGTCTTCTTATAAATGAGCCTTAATTAGCAGCGTCAATAACCCAACGCGTGTATATATTACGTCACTGAAAACTAGACTGTAATTAGGCCATTGTTTGCGGGAGAAAATAATAACAATGAATGCATGTTTAGTGGACTGTGTCACGGGGGGGAGGGGGAAGGGGGGGGTTGGGGGGGGGCTACGTGACCCGCCTGTTAAATGACTCGTAAAAAGACTGGAATTTAATTGTGTTTTTGTATATTTGTTTCCGTTGCAGTTTGTTGTATTTCCTGCTACTCTCTTTTGTTTTGTGTTGTGTATTGTTTTGTAGTTTTTTTTTTATTTGTTTTGTTATTTTTACTTTGCTTGTATTCTCTCTCTCTCTCTCTCTCTCTCTCTCTCTCTCTCTCTCTCTCTCTCTCTCTCTCTCTCTCTCTCTCTCTCTCTCTCTCTCTCTGTAATGAGCATGTTTCTCGTCCAAGTTTGAGTTTTTTTTTTTTTTTTTTTCTCTTACAATTTCCCGTAAAACTAAAAAAAAAAAAAAAAAAACTTCCACTTTTTTGATGAGAGAAAATGAGAGGAAAAAAAATCGGTGCATTACGTCATTGAAAGAGTGAGCGATACTTTTTTTTTTTCTACACCTGCTTCTTATGGTCGATTTTCGTAAAGAATTTCGTACTTTTTCGTCTGGCAAAGGCAAGTATATTATGGTCACCGGTACTTAGAATTATTATTATTAATTTATTATTTTTTGGGGGGATGGGGGGAAGAGGTGGGAGGGGAAAGTTTAATGTTTATGTATATTATTCGTGACTTTTTTGTATGTGTTGCGAAGGTAATTTTGTAGAGTTGCAAGGCTGTTGGGATGAAATGTTCCTTAATGGATGCCTAGGGAGGAATAAATGTCTGAGTGAATACTGTCTTTTTTTCTCTCTCTCTCTCTCTCTCTCTCTCTCTCTCTCTCTCTCTCTCTCTCTCTCTCTCTCTCTCTCTCTCTCTCTCTCGCTCGCTCTCTCTCTCTCAGCTGGCTTTATCATACGTTTGACAGGTTTTGGATTTGTTTTGATGTTCCTCTTGAAAGTAACCCATTTGTAGGACGATTAAAAAACAATTAAAAAGAGATTTTAGATAAGAAGAGAGATAGTTACTAATGTGGAATTTTACTTATAACAAATACATGTACATAAATTAATACAGAAATAAGTAATTGATTAAGTATATTAATGAGTTAAATACTATTACAATAATCTAAATGTTGTGTTGTTTTCCCGCGTAAACGTTGTCAAGAGGAAGGTAAAGCATCACTCGAAGTAGAAACAACGATAAAAAAAAAACCACACATTTGATCTTTTATATTCACCTAAATGTGTATTATTATCATACGAGACTGACGGAAAAACAATGAATTTAGAGAACGACTATGATATAATTGTTTTAGCAAAAGAAAAGAAAAAAAGTATGCCTCTAGGGATGACTGAGAGAAAGGAAGGAACGAAAAACTGAAAGAATTAGTGAAAATAAAAGATGAAAAATTACAAAACTTTACCATGAACACTTTTTGGATGTTTACCTTTTATAAAATTTACTCTGTTGATTGTTTTGTTATATCATGTGATTATGAAAGCGTTGTGTGTGTGTGTGTGTGTGTGTGTGTGTGTGTGTGTGTGTGTGTGTGAAGTCACTGATATAATTAATCATATTATTCACGACACGATGTAAAAACAATGGTACTTAGAAAGCAAGGAAATGTGGTGTTGTAAAACTTACGTGACATTGGTGAGAGTTATGTACAGTAAGGAGGAGGGGGAAGAGGAGGAGGAGGAAGAGGAGAAGGAGGGGGGATGGTGTAAGGGAAGGGAGATGAGAGAAGAAGAAGAAGAAGAAGAAGAAAAGAAAAAAGAAGGGTAGGCCAGGAGGGAAGAATGGGAAGTATAGGGAAGCAGAGGAAAGGAAGGATTGGAGAGCTTAGGAAAAGGAAAATAGGAGAAGGAAGGGAAAGGGGAAGACTACACAGGTTAAATGCACTTCTATGTGACTTGTATGTGACTTGTATGTGACCTGTATGTGACCTGGGACGTGAATAGCCATTGTAAGCCCTGTTTTTATGGCCATTCTCAGCCTTTTGTAGCCATTGTTTGCTACGTGAGGCTATTTTACCCTTTTTTTTGAGGGGGGAAGGGAAGTAAACTTGTTCTTTTTCCATTATAAAGCCCTTTTTTAATGCTGTTTTTTTTTTTTTTTTTTTTTAACTGCATTTGTGTCTAGGTTGTTTTTTTTCGTCGCTAGTTGTTAGGTTTTTATCGTGTCGTGTAGTGAAACGTAGGAAATGTAGCGGAAAACACAACAAAGGAACAACAACGTAGTAGATCAAATAAAAAGAAATGAAGTAGAGATGGAGTATTTGAGTGAGGTAAGAGGAAGGAAAATGAGGCTGGGAATGCGATGAGAATGAGGAATGATAAGAGGCTGGTGATGGAGAAGGGAATGGAAGGGAAAGGGAATGAAGAGAGGAAGGAATAAAGACCGTAAAAGAGGAGAAAAACAGAAGAAAAACCCATAATATTAGAGTATGTTATTGTCAGACGGTCCACTTAAAACCTCAAGGGAAGTTTACAGTAAGAGGTTCACACAAAAAACTTCCTCCGAGTTCAAACAAAAAGTCTTACGTATTATAAGATTCACGTCCAAATATTCCCCGTTAGAAGTATACACAAAGTTCATGTAACTAAATCCACTAAGGACAGTTGTGTAAATATGTTTGTTCTTTGTACCTGTAACTTCATTTACCTGTGCATTAAATTTGAGTTAAGTGTTTCAATCATCGTTCTATTTTTTTTTTTTTCTTATATATATTTTTTTATTTAGGGCAAAGTTTGATGGGTAATAATAGTTTTTTATTTTTTATTAGCTTGTTTGAAATGTAGAAACTCTCCCGTTCATCGTTGAAAATAGTGCGTGTCAGTATAATTTTATCACGCTTTTACAGAATTCTGAATGGCATTCCGTCCTGATTTACTAATTGCATTTTTTTTCGTTGCTCACTTACAGTCGTGTTGATAACTATT
>JAXIVD010003972.1:20000-32500 GCA_036785275.1 Cancer borealis
TTTCTTTTTTTCTTTCTTTCTTTCTTTCTTTCTTTCATATATACTCCTCTCTCTCTCTCTCTCTCTCTCTCTCTCTCTCTCTCTCTCTCTCTCTCTCTCTCTCTCTCTCTCTCTCTCTCTCTCTCACCTTATTTCACTTCAGAACATTTCATGGCTTACATTTCCATCGTGTTTTGAGAAGCTTGAGTGTTGTTCTCAAGGGTAACACGTGACGGGTGACGGATGAACAAACACCAAATGTCATCCACGCGTTACCAATGAATATAAAAGCCACGAGACCGTCACACCCTTTCCTAGGCGCTTCTCCGATGACTGGGGACAACTGGGGACTGGTGACGGCTTCTGCGTGAGGCTTGGTGATGTTAGGGATGGTGGGTTGCGTCCTTTGTGCATGTGTGGTATCATATGGTGGTGGTGATGGTGGTGGTGGTGTTTATTTAATATGCATTGTAACATTCCTATAGTTAAAGTGTAGTAATGTCACTTTTATTACCCTAGTATCATTTCCTTATAATTCATAGGATGGACGAGGAAATTACCACAATATATACATACACATCTTGGTCTCCCTCCCGCATGTTTCTTCCGGGGAATCTTTACGTGAGTGGAGTCTGAGAGAAGTGGAAGAAGAGTCCTGTGGTGATCCCTTTAGTGGACACTGAGCATAATGTGCAGCAAAGGACGGCTAAAAAAGTAACCTTCCTCGGTATAGGACCCAGAAGCCCTGCGGTAATTGGGGCAAGGAGGTCAGGAGGATAGGACAAGAGCACGTTTGTAGAGCTGTAGTGGTCCCGGCGGGGCAGTGCGGGACGGAGGAGGTGGATGCTTAGAGGAGCGGAGGCAGTGATGGCAAGGAAGAGGAGAAAGATGAGGCAATATGAGGGAGGGAGGGCACCATTAACTTAGATAATTGAAATGATAATGGTAATGGTCCACTGTAACTTGACTGTAGGAAAAGAGCGAGTGTACGAACCATCTACACACACACACACACACACACACACACACACACACACACACACACACACACACACACACACACACACACACACACACACACACACACACACACACACACATTTATCTGCGGCTCACAACTGTACACACCACCCATGCTACCTTTTTATTTTAATGCCTGCTAGTAGTTGCCAAATGATGCATGGAAAAAGACATCCCTCTAGTATTACTCGTATATATCAAAAAAACATTTCCAAATCTCCGCCTACACGTCGTAATGACAGGCTGAAGCACCATTACGTAGAGTATTATGGAGGAAAACTGAAAACTATTGTGTGTTTTGCGTGTGTTTTGCGTGTGTTTTGCGTGTGTTTTGCGTGTGTTTTTGAATAAGTCATGTTGTTTTAATCTAAAGGAAGGATGTGTTATTTTCCCTTTAGTATTTTGATGCCACATACACTTGCTTTAAGAGGCTCATTAAGACGTATGTACAAGGATTTACGGCATTGATGAAGATGACTTAAGTATTGTGAGGGAACAAAGAGCAGCTTGGTGATCTTCCTTCCTTTGTTGTGATTGTGTTTATCAATAGAAAGAAGGATAACTGATGGAAACTGGAACTAGAATTTGTAACCGTGAATTATTATTATTATTATTATTATTATTATTATTATTATTATTATTATTATTATTATTATTATTATTATTGTACTAAAACTCTCAAGACAGGGATACGCAATAACACTAATGAAATGTCTTAAAATGAATATAGAAGACAATGAGGATGATTAGAAGAAGGGGACTACAGGAGGAGGAGGAGGAGGAGGAGGAGGAGAAAGGGGAGGAAGACTACAATGATGAGAGCTAGGAGGAGGAGGAGGAGAAAGGGAGAAGTCGAGGATAAAGAAAAAGAAAAAATATTGTATTATTTATACATTTTTCATTATGGGTGTTGTCTTAGGAACCCAAATCATGTTTGGTTCACTGAATGTCCATCACCGAACTAGAACCTTGACGCCCACTGTAACGCCCCTTAACGTGTATAGAGAGACTGTTATAAATGTTTGTGTTTACTCCCTCAAAGCGGTAATAATGAATCTTAACAAAACAGCATACCCGAGGCAGGCTTGGAAGGACGTTGTAACCAGAGGAAATGTTAATAATGGTAAATTCAAACAAGCAATCCAGTGGTTAACTAATTATGGTTTTGATAACAAGAATAATGGAGAGAAAGAAACCTTGCTCGTGTAAAGCTTTGCAAAACTTAAAAGAAACATAAGACAATACAAATACGGAAGACATAAGCAGAAAAAACATAACAAACACGCTTATTATTATCATGGATGTTTAGATATTTATATAAAGCAGAAAGAAAAATACAATTACAGTCTTTTTTTAGAACTTAATAATCATTGCCACCACAAAGTTATAAAAAATGTCGCCCCCCAAAAAAAATTGCCAAGGAAACATTACGTCAAATAAACACATACTTTTTTTTTCCTATTTTATACATCAACTGACATCAATCCTTAATAGCCACAACGATAAATAGATAAATAAAACAATAAATAATAGAAGGAAATACGACAAGAAAGACAAAAGACACGTAAAAAAAACTCGAGGTATATAAAATAACGAGAGAAAGAGATAGATAGATAGATAGATAGATAGATAGATAGATAGAGAGAGAGAAAGAGAGAGAGAGAGAGAGAGAGAGAGAGAGAGAGAGAGAGAGAGAGAGAGAGAGAGAGAGAGAGAGAGAGAGAGAGAGAGAGAGAGAGAGAGAGAGAGAGAGAAAGAGAGAGAGAGAAAGAGAGAGAGAGAGAGCTAAAGAGATAGAGAAAAATGAAGTAAATTCTCTTGGGAAATCGAATACGAGGAAAGAACTGGTGATCTGGGGATGGGGATGGGGACGAGGGGAGGGATGGGAGGGAATAGCATTTTGTGGGGACGGATGGAATCACCTTGTTAGGAGGCGAAGGATGGGAAGAAATTAATGTTGGCGTCTTACTGTCCTTCCTTCCTTCCTTCCTTCCTTCCTTCCTTCCTTCCTTCCTTCCTTCCTTCCTTCCTTCCTTCCTTCCTTCCTTCCATCACCTTCAGGCAGGACGCGCAGTGAAGGTTTTACTGTGTGGTAATTTTAGTGTCACTTCCTCCTGCCTTGTGTGGTTTTTTTTATACTATTGGAGAACCGGCCAAAGACAACAACACAAAATATATATAAAAAACACTTAATTGCCGGTTCTTTTAAGATGGAAGAGTAATAAAAAATGGATGCCAAATTAAGGTTACAGATGTCGTGATATTTTTGTTTCACTCCCACCAACACAACCACTGTCCCTCCACCACCACCTTCCTCCTGGCATTCATTACTATTCTAGGTTAGGTCTAAAGGTTGAGCCGGTCAGGTCAGGCCAGGTCAGGTCAGAAGGTTCTCAGATAGGTGAAGGAGGAAAAAATAGTCGGATTTTGGGTGAGGTTAGGTAGTTGGGTCTTAGGTTAGGTTAGGTTAGTAGGTGCCAGTGGCCACGTGAATCAAAGGTTTGTTTCTACATCGACAAGGAATTTAATGCATAAAAATAGCCCCGATTCATGTCATGCACATTCATAACTCGTTAAAACAAATGAACTTTCTAGACACAAACATAGTCTAGACACAAATGGATCCACATTCCAGACATAAACGCATAAACATAAGAATGGGCGGAAAGTCTTTTGTTATATTTCAAAAATTAAATAATGGTTATCAAATTCAGCAAAACACACGTGAACTCCTACGAAATATGTTCATGATATTGTCTGTGCAACATCCAAACATAGTGAAGATGATGATGTAATACTTTATAACAAAATAATGTAGAATATTCAAGACAAAAGTGCAAGATTTTGAGCAGACTAACAATTTTTCAGTGATCAAAGGGTGACCATAACGACCGGAGATCAATAGAATTTGTATTGTATTCAAAGCAATAATATTCCAAATTTAGTTTTTATAAATCAATGTAACCTTATTCATACATGCGAGATAGACGAACTTTTGGCAAACAATGATCATACTATTACCATTATCATTACGTTGATTATAATGATTGTCCAAACTAAGACAGATAACTCGCTTTTGGTGCCTAATTATAAGACGGATAACTTTGCAAACATTAATAGGTAGGTGGGATCGATAAGCTTAATCCATTGATAGATGATAATTACAAACAAGAAATGTAAGTTAAGTTTACAGCTGAATTCCAACAAAAGACAAAAATACTCCATACAAACTGTGAAAGATCGATCAATGTAACCAATTAAGGATTATTGGCAATCAGAGAAAGGCTTAGAAAGTATTAACGTAAACGACCGGTGACTTAAAGTGTTATATTGATACAAAAAAAAGAGTTTGCGGAAAGGTTATAAAACAAAAAAAATACTAAACTGAAGTAAAAAAAAAAAAAAAAAAAAAAAACTTCCCACGAGGCAACAAAATATCCCAAATGTTTTTTTTTCTTCAGTTACATACAAAGAAAATATGAATAATGACAATAAATTATTTGACGACTATCTAAAGTTCAGCAAAGTTTTTATGGAATAGAAAATAGTTCTTGACCTGACTAAAGAATGTTAAGGTTCCGATGAATAAGTAAGTACTCACCTTAACACGAAATCCTAACACATGAGGTGAGTAAATATTTACAAGAAATGGATCCAAATAAATCTCCAAACCATGAAGATATATCAACGCGGATACTAATAGAACGTTGTCCCTCCCTCCCTCCCTCCCCTCCCCTGACACACATTAAAAACCTATAACTTTAATATTTAATAAAGCATTTGTCAAGTGAAATGCCTCATGCATGGTGGATATCCAACATACTTTCGATCTTCTATAAGATGAGATAAATAATAAATTTATTATTAGAGTACATAAAGTCTGGCGTCAGTTGTCATCAAGATATTTGAGAACAAACATTAGAGACAAAATAGTCGTTTTATTCCATAAGTGAATAAACTAATAACAGAAAACCAGAATGGATTTCGTAATATCAGAAAATGCCTCAATAATCTGTTATATTTATTTAATAATGTGTACACGAATTATGTTGCGCAGGTACCGTGATGTTATCTACTTACACTTCTAAAACACATTCGATAAAATCCTCCACAACAGACTGATCTTGACATTGCAAACACATGCTATAAGAAAGTATCCATTCATGTACGTGCGTGGTTGAGGGATTGGTTCTCAGACCGTCAACAACTGGTTATATTGAACAAAGAAACATCAGATTGGTTTACGCCGCTAGTGGTGTGCCTCAAGGATCAGTATTGGGACTCACACTCTTCATAATATATAGAAATAATTTTATGTCAAAAGTAGCAAAATTCGCAGACAATCCTACGTAAGTCGCAGAAGGCTGTAGTAAAAATTGCTAATAGATTGAAGTGAAAAATGGTAAATATCCTTTAACGTAGAAAAATGTAATGTTATGCATTTTGACGATAAAAATCTAAATTCTAAATATGGGATCAAATGCTCGCCAATGTTAACAAAAAGTCCTTCGGGTAATCATTAGTAGTAATCTAAAATTTATTGATCAATGTGCAGCGGCGTGTAAAGTAATAAATATGATGTTAGGCTTAATTTCAAGAAACTTTGTTCATAAATCGCCACACGTGATAAAAGGACTATATACGATATTTGTGAGGACAACATTTGAATTATACGGTACAACTCTGTTCACTGAATTACATTTATGACAAGAACTTAGTGAACAGATTACAAAGGCGAGCGACAACACGTATTCCAACGTTGCGTAATTTATCGTACCAGAACGGAGAGAGAGAGAGAGAGAGAGAGAGAGAGAGAGAGAGAGAGAGAGAGAGAGAGAGAGAGAGAGAGAGAGAGAGAGAGAGAGAGAGAGAGAGAGAGAGAGAGAAAAAAAAAACCCATTAATTTGTATACGGTGTCAAGGGTAAGGTTATTTGTAGAGTCGGTGCACGAGGTTAAGACATCGCTGGCGGGGAGACACAAGGACGGAGGCTGAGTGGGAAGGAGTGACAAGGAGCAGCTAAATTGAATACTATATTAGGGTGAATGTGTTGGTCCTGTTCACGACGCATCACTCCCTTGCTTCTCACCCCAACCTACTATGACATTAGAAAAGAAAATATTCCTTTCTTTTAATTATAATATCCAACTTAGCATGAAGACTGAAATGAAGCTATTCCAGGTTTTATATACGATAATACAACATAAGGATAAGTGTTCACATTCATCAAATAATTTAGACTGAGCTTATTGGACTTGTTATACACACAACGGTACGTGCAGACACACTACCTGATCATCTGCTCGCAGCTCTAACACGTAATAATGGAATACACGAGCATGTCTGTTTTAGTCCTTATCTCTGACGGTGATATGTGATCGTGTTGTTATTATTTATTATTATTATTATTATTATTATTATTATTATTATTATTAGTAGTAGTAGTAGTAGTAGTAGTAGTAGTAGTAGTAGTAATAGTATTTTTATCATTATTATTATTATTTCTATCATTGTTGATGTGGATGAGTTACCTTGTAGGAGTGCACTTGGTATCGCGGTGTACAGAGTGTAGCGTTGAGTCTAAGGGCGGACACGTATGGCATCTGTTTGGTAGTGGATCTTGTGGTGTTGATGTATACTTGCCTTGTGTGGGGATAAGAGATACACGTCTTGCTGAAATGTCTAATAATAATAATAATAATAATAATAATAATAATAATAATAATAATAATAATAATAATAAGAGTACAAAGGTATGTGCAACGAGGTCAAGACGAAAGGCTGCCATCTAACCTCTATATATGAAGACTTATTCTAGACACCCTCCGTCCTTGCCGCGGACAACTAGGTCATGAGTTGTAGATGGCGCTCATGTTTGTGTGCGAATATAGAACTACATAATGTTGCAAGTAAACCAACATAGTATATTCATAATTGCATTACTTATCAATATTATTCATTATTATTATTTATATTAAAACAACAGGGCTGGTAGGCGTGGTACATATTGTTGTGGCGGAATAGGAGGTGTAGGTGTTAGTTGGAGGGATGTGAAGTGACTGCAGGGGGCGTGATGATGGGTGTGCGTCGGGTGTGGGCGTGGCGTGAAGGCAGGGGGCGATCAGCAGGGGTCGCCGCTCCCCCCTCCATGCCTGGGAAGGTGTGGCGGCCGTCAGATGCGGTGGAGAAAAGCAATACAGTCTAATGGTTGTTGTGGTGGGTGGCCGCACCTGAGGAACATGTGTAGAGAGTGGAGGAGTGAGGGAAGGAGGGAGGGAGGGAGGGAGGGAGGGAGGGAGGGAGGGAGGGAGTGAAAGCAGAAACATAGATCAAAATATATCAGAAGGGAAATTGGAAGGAGGAAAGCATGAAAAAAAATGAAGAAACTACTACGTATGTATTGGAAGGAACGGTACACTAAAGAAAGGATGAAGAAGAAGCAGGAAAGAAGAAATAAAGATGGGAGGCAGGGAATAGATGAAAAAAAAAGAATATTTGGAGAATGACCGGATAAAAGAAGGAACGAAGAAGTTAAAAAATTATGGGGTAGGAGAGGAAAGAAAGACGGATCACCGGAATGGAATAACTCAGGAATAAAAGGAGGAAGGAGGAAGGGAGGAAGGGAGTTGAGTCAACGGATGCCTCTTAAGTGTAATATGTAGTCCCTTAGGTACTTTTCTAAGGAACAGGTGACGGAAGGAAGGTAAAAAAAAATCTGAGATGTTACTTAGGAGCTTGAGAAGGTGGCGGAGAGGGAAGGAATGAGGGATGCAGAGAATGTTAGAGAGAGAGAAAGAGAGAGAGAGAGAGAGAGAGAGAGAGAGAGAGAGAGTATACTTATTGAGTGAGTGAGTAAGTGTGTGTGTGGTTGAGCTTCCTGTCCTCAAAGGGAGGTGGTGGAGGCGCTCCTCCGACCACCTCGCTTCCCTCCACTTGACGGCGTCCTTAATACTGCGTCGCGAGGCGTGAGGCGAGAGTGTGAACAAGGTGAAAGGAACGCCACGTGCGTCTCTCTTGGCGCAGAACTGTGTAAAGCATGTTAAGAGTGTGTGTGTGTGTGTGTGTGTGTGTGTGTGTGTGTGTGTGTGTGTGTGTGTGTGTGTGTGTGTGTGTGTGTGCATACGTTTGGCTGTGAAAAAGTGTATACAGAAGGTATGTTTGAATTAAGAGGGAAGTGGTGGGGAGCGCCTTATGTGTACCTTTGTGTTGGTGTATGTATGTGCGTTCCTTGTGTGTGTGTGTGTGTGGGGTGGGGGAGGGTTGGTGTACAGGTGTGGCTGCGTGAAGGGTATTAACATGCAAGGGGGCGGAAAAGACTTGGTGACAGCCACGAACGTCTCATTAAGATGCTGGAGCGTGACTCGAGGCAAACAGAATGTGGGAAACAAGAAATGCAAACTGAATTGAAAAAAAAAAATGTATAAGTTCAATTAAATCAACTTAAATGAGAAACTGTGTCACCATCTTCAGTTTAAAAAGGAAAGTGAGTATAATTCCTAATACTTACATTATATACCTGTTACCAATCACCTGTGTTATGTTTCAACAGGTGCGGCAGACGTTGTGTTTTGGGGTTGACATGGGGAGTGTTGGAAGTAAGTTGACGGGGCGTGATGGACTGAACCCTGACTGAGCCTTTAACGTAACCCTCCAACCAACGCCTCCACCCACTCCTCCAACGTGACCCTCTAACCAGCACCCGCACCTCACCCTCAACACTGCCTCCACACTTCATATGTAGGTACTAGATGATAGTTTTGTGTTCATTTGGATACTGTTAACAAGGATTGAACTCAAATTTTTCCATAGAGAAGGAAATTAATGATGTTTAACCGATGTGTAGATTTTTTTGTCATAATTTGAAGTAAGATGATGGTAATTTGTGATGTTTTTTATACATGATTTGATTCTTCGAGTTTTGTATTTGTATTTTAATTTATCCGTTAACTTATTGTATTTTATTTCTATGCAATTTATCATATCCTCGCCTATCCACCTTGTTATCGCGTCCCTCTCTTCCCCTCCGTCATTTTTTTTCCCTTATTCCCATTCTCCCTTCATGCCTTTCATCATTCCATCTATTGCATCATTGTACCTCATAAATAAACTGCATATCTCTCTCTCTCTCTCTCTCTCTCTCTCTCTCTCTCTCTCTCTCTCTCTCTCTCTCTCTCTCTCTCTCTCTCTCTCTCTCTCTCTCTCTCTCTCTCTCACTCATTATGCATCACTTGTCCATAAGTTTCCTCTCAATTATCGTCCTTAAGAGAGATGTTAGTGCAAAAACTACCTTTACACAACAGTTGAAATTAATTAGAGTCGCGTGTGTAAAAAAGAATCAAGAGAAGAGAAATAAATAGGAAGGTACAGTACAAAGTAGGATGTGTTGGTAGAAGTTCTTGTATTGTTTAGACGTGTAGAGAACATTTATGTCTACAAAACTACCTAGATAATGGTGTTTTGTAGTGTTGAGTTGCTACGTGTTCACGGTGAGATAAGTGTTTCTCTCTTTGTAGCGTGTTTTGTGTCGTTCAGAGTGGTACATTTTCTTGTATTTTGTTCATAGTGTTTGGTTGAAATTCGCTTCTCTGACAAAAAGGAAAAATTATTAGGTTAGGTTAGGTTAGTTGGGTTAGGTTAGGTTAAGGTTAAGTTAGGTTAGGTTAAGGTTAAGTTAGGTTAGTTTCTTCCTCTAACCAAGTTATTTTTTTCCTCAACGTATGAATTTTCCATAAAGCTCATCACAACTTACAGAAAAAAATATATATTATGGACTCAATTTAGAAGCTCCATTGCATTGTATCTAACTTTAATACATCCAAACAGTTCACTCTACCTTAACCCAACAATAGCTTCACTACCGTAACCTAACTCCGACTAGAACAACCTAACTCGGATCAGCCTAAGCCACTCACGCCCTCGCTAACCCATGAATAGGAGCACAACTTCACTAAGCCGGAAATGATCCACTAAATACCATATGATCGAGTTGCTCCGCTCTCTACACACTCATCCCGCCCCCACAGGACCCCTTTACCTCTTTCCAAACAATAAATTCTAGCTTAAATACCCTAACACACCTCATTTTACCCGTGCTCATACCTCGCTGCGGATGTGTGAGCGAGGCGAGGTGTGAGCTTTCGTATAAATAATATTGTATTTGCACCAATTTTCTGTTATGGTCTGTTCAGCCATGTTCGTATTTTTCCGGGTTTAATTCGTCCATAAATGTGTATAATGATTTACAGGTATTGGATGGGGTGTTAAAGGGCACAAAGGATGTCATTCCCTGCTGTGAACTGGTATATTATTGACTGGGAGGAAAAAATGGTGGTTATTATTGTGATAATTGTTGATGGTTGTGTTTCATGTGGTTTCTATGGTGGGATGGGGCTTATTGTGTGTGTTTGTGTGTGTGGTGGGGGGAGGGTGTCTGTGTATGTGTGTGGGTGTGGGTGTTTGTGTGTGTGTGTGTGTGTGTGTGTGTGTGTGTGTGTGTGTGTGTGTGTGTGTGTGTGTGTGTGTGTGTGTCTGTGTGTGTGTGTGTCTTCACATTCTAAATCTTTAATATACAGGGTTTTTTTCATTTTCTTTCTTTTCACTTCTGTTTTATGTTTTTTTCCCTCGTTTCGTGCAGTATTGGAGGCTCAGAGAAAGAAAAAATGGAAAGAAAGTTTGTTTTAGTTTTTTTCCTCCGTGAGATTCGCTTCATATTTATTTCCTTTGAAATATTGTTTTGTTATACAATATTTCAATTTTTTATTTTTATTTAATTCCAAATTTCTCACTCTGTTACATCCTCTACTGAATATTTTTTTCTTAAAATGTTCTACTGCTTTTATATTCTATCTATCAATTTATAGAAAACCTCTCAAAATACAATAAATTACATATATATATATATATATATATATATATATATATATATATATATATATATATATATATATATATATATATATATAATGTATTTGAAGGCACGTGTGTGGTGAGTCCTCTCTGAATCATAACTGTTGTCTACTTTATCTCCGTTTCCTCGCCATCCTCTCACATTTATGGTCAGACGATGAGAAAAATATACAAGAGTGTGGACGGCTAACGTGTAGGCCTATGAGGAACATACATCAAAAAAAAGGAGCGGCGTGTAAGGGAGAGCACGTCTTCATATGGAGACTTTATCGCGGCGGCAATCTGTGTGTTATGAGAACCAGTGATGAGAAGACGAGATTGTATGTGTCTCTTATAGCTGCCTCGTATGATGATAGAGGGAGTTGGGAAACAGACTCACACACTAACATATACACACACACACCAACATATACACACACTAACTAACATATACATACACACTAACATATACACACACTAAATAACATATACACGCACTTACATATGCACACACTAAATAACATATACACACACACTAACATATACACACACTAACTAACATATACACACACTTACATATACACTCACTAACTGATACACACAGAAAGACGAAGAGACAAAGAGACAGACCAAACAGTTTATACTCTCCCAGACGTTGAAAGTTTCACTCTGGGGAGAAATTATCCATTCATATTAAAATAGAAAATGTTCTCTCCAAAGCTGACATTGCCTGCCGGCTACCGTAACATTCGCGCCTAAAAATAGCTACAAAGTTGAAAAAAATAAATAACTTTTACGTACAAAAAAAAAGTATTAAATCAATTATATGGCAGAAATAGAACAGTTTATTTTTTTTTATTATTTGTTTTGTATGTGTGTGTTTGAAAATTTGTTTGAATTATATTGTTAGCAAAGCACGTGTTAGGAACCGAGACTCATCCAAACAAAGGTTGTTATTGATCTAATTAGATTATTGCATTAGTTTCTAACAAGGCAGCCACGTCTAACCACTGTCTATGGGAAGTTCTACAGCATTAAAAACAGAGAGAGAGAGAGAGAGAGAGAGAGAGAGAGAGAGAGAGAGAGAGAGAGAGAGAGAGAGAGAGAGAGAGAGAGAGAGAGAGAGAGAGAGAAAAAGAAGAGAGAGAGAGAGAGAGAGAGAGAGAGAGAGAGAGAGAGAGAGAGAGAGAGAGAGAGAGAGAGAGAGAGAGAGAGAGAGAGAGAGAGAGAGAGAGAGAGAGAGCGAGAGCACCCTTCTGATATCAAGTCCAAGGGATTACTCTCCGTCCGATGCCACGCTGCCACCTCTGATGAACAGTTCCTGGTGGAAAGTGTGACCCCAAGGGTAGGAAAGAGGTCATGTCACCTTCACACATGCACACACACACACACACACACACACACACACACACACACACACACACACACACACACACACACACACCATAGTAATTGTTTCTTGGTAGTTAAAATAACGTGATACTAATGTAACATACACGTAATTACCTTTGTATATCTACACGTACTTGTAATTCAAGATGGAAAATACCTATGTTTCATCTATACCATTATATCTCTAAAGTCTATTTATAATGCAACGATTCAATAAAGATAAAT
>JAXIVD010003973.1:10000-40136 GCA_036785275.1 Cancer borealis
GGATGTGTGACCTGTAGGCATTGACCACGGAAGACCAAGAGTGCCCTGTGATGGTGATCTAAGGCTGTCTTCATCTTCTAATCTCGCTAACTTAGTGAATTCTATGAGCGGTTTCAATACGTGTTTCCAAGGTCACTCGTAGGTGAAGGAGTAACAGTGTATGAAGCAGCCAGCTCGACGCCTCCTCATGACTATAAATAAATATTTCATCTTCTTTCCATCTTCATTGTTTTCATACCATCAATCCATTACATATGACGGCCTTTCTGCTGTCTCAAGTGGTAACAGTGAAGGTCATTCTCTTACGTGACATACTTAATACAACCTCCGTCTGGATGAATTAACCTTTACTGATTATCATATGCGGAGTGAACGTAGCAAGTGACGTCACACCACTCTTGGATCCCCCTGCCCTCCTTCCCCCTACTAAGTCTACAACACGCAGGCAAGAAAGGAACTCCCCCGCTGAACACTCTTTCCCTTCCTTCCGTAAATATTTTTGAGTCATGCACCGGCTCTCTCTCTCTCTCTCTCTCTCTCTCTCTCTCTCTCTCTCTCTCTCTCTCTCTCTCTCTCTCTCTCTCTCTCTCTCTCTCTCTCTCTCTCTCTCTCTCTGTTGGTGTGGCGGCATAGGTGGAAGTAAGGGTTGCTTTGCCGGTGTAGCAGTTTAAAGTGATACGTCAGGATAAAGTGAGACGTGGTAGGTGCGCATGCTTGGGATCACTTGCAGGCAGCAGTGGGTTGCACGGGGTTCATGTGTGTGTGAGGTTAGAAAGCACACGTCTCTCCCTTCTGCTTCTCCTCCTCCCACATAAAAAGTTACACAGTGCTAAGTTGGTGCTGAGACGAATTAGTCAGTGAGTGCCTGCGTGACGGTGACGGATAATCTAGGGTGAGCCCCATCTATCCCCTAACACAAGAATGCTTAGTTTGAAAGGGGCGTCACCGTACATGGATGCCATCACTCTTGGCTCTCGCTTCAGGCCCAGACGTGCGCATGCGCCCTGACTCACCTGACCACACCGGCTGCGGAAGGACGTTTCATCCTATCTCGGTCCAAAGATGTGTGTATGTGTGTGTGTGTGTGTGTGTGTGTGTGTGTGTGTGTGTGTGTGTGTGTGTGTGTGTGTGTGTGTGTGTGTGTCAGACAACAAAATACTCACCATTCCGCTGAAGCCAGAGGGTTTGTCGGTGTCATACAGGTTGGCGGTGGAGGAGGCGCGGGAGGAGGGATCTGAGCCGAGGGAGCTGCGAGTCCAGTTGGTGTTGGGGACCTCAAGTAGGTTGAGGGAAGGATCGTGCGGGCTGCTGAATACCTCCATATCAATCTCCGGCAGCAGGCGATCCGGGGACATGCCGCGAGGAGGCGACCCACTGATGGGGGAGTCGATGGGAGAGAGTCCGGGCAGGGGAGAGTCCTCCTGCACCAGCGGGTGGTGACGCACGCTGGACCGTGACTTGGACATCTTGGCGAGTCCTCAAACGTTGGTGAGCCCGCGGGTGTGAGTCAACGGCGGGAACTTTCCGGGGCGGAAAATACCCTGAGGGGCTGTGGGGAGAGGCACTGCGATTCAGTCAGGGGCGAGATGAGGCAGGGACGGGGTTAGGGCGGATCAAAGAATGTCGAAAGTTCGTCTGTACGAAGAAATGCCGAGTGAGGGCGAGGCGTAGAGATGGAGGTGCGGGTTGGTGGCTGTGCGTGGTACCACTGTGGGCAGCCTGCGACTGTGCACTACCCTCGCCACCTTCCCTGAGGCGCCCTGCCAACTCCTTTCCCCTTGCATCGCCCAGCATCGTCTAGCTCCACTGCGCACGCCTCTCCGGCCACCTGCAACACGTGTTCATTGCGAGACATGGCCGGTAAGCTCTCTAGGCAGGGACCACCTAGCTGTTTGATGCCGTCACCAGGAATACAGGGACAACATGGTTACCGCTTCCCACACTTGAAAGAGGGACACGCAGCTGCAGGGGCATTACTGTGGAACTCTGCTTGTCATGTATGCGTGATATGCCCCACCATGGGCCTCTATGCATTACATGAAATATCAAAATCAAGATGAAGATATTTGAGTGGACAGCAGACAGTCGGCAGTCAGTGTGACGTCACCATACATGGTATCCAGGTTTTCAGGACACTAATGTGTTCACATCACGTGCACTGACACGACGGAAATATTTAATGCAAAGGCTAGTGTGACGCTGCACTGTGCCTATTTATAGCTTCTTCGGCGACGACGCGCTGCATCACCCCATATATATATATATATATATATATATATATATATATATATATATATATATATATATATATATATATATATATATATATATATATGCACCTTACAAGTATACTAAGCACATGCCGTACTGCTGACTGCCCTGCCACCGGACGCGACTCCATGCTCTGCTTTCTCGCCGATCCCAACACCACCTACTTTAAACTTACGAAGGTTTTGAGTCCAACACATCTATCCACTACATAAAGAGAAGCACTACTTGGCAGCACCCTCCGTCCCCTTCCCCCCTACAGATTGTACTACCATAAGAAATAGTTATCGACACAGATATGGGACGCTGAACAAAGTAAAACAAGTGAGGTGCTGCAAGAAATATCTGTATGCAAGACTGTCCTTTAATTCATGACTGACAATTAAATAATTTGTTTTAAAACTGTATTTTGGTGACAGTGACTGGAAGTGTCGCCATAACTGTGAACACTGATGCTGGGCACGCACTGCTGCCATGGTTGCATCACACGTCTCGCTGCCACTCAAGGGGTTGCCGTCTTGCTACAACTTCCATGCAAGAGGTGCGACGCCTGCCTGGCCCTACAGGAAGGTGTCCTGCGTCATGAACCTGGTGAACATGTCAAACATCCAGTCTGGCTGATCTAAGCCCACCGTGTGACTGGCGCACCGCACCAACACATGCACCAAACCATGCGCCTCCCGCACGTATCCGGCCAGCTTCCCTTCCACCCTCCACACCTTACGGGAGGCCTCAAGGTACTCTTCCAAGTGATCCCAATTCAAGGAACGCGTCAGCAGGTCAGTGGAAGCATACGGTATGGAGAGGTCCAGCTGTCCGCTGTACAGCAGCACTGTGATGTTGTCGTTCAGTAGCTGAGGGAGACAATGCGTGTTACTACTCTGTGTTCCAGCTTCGGTTCACTTCACCACTCTCAACACTTAATGGCAGTGTTCTTTTCATAATAAACCTCGGCATGCATGATTGTGATTAAAAATAACACACACACACACACACACACACACACACACACACACACACACACACACACACACACACACACACGCACACACACACACACACACACACACACACACACACACACACACACACACACACACACACACACACACACACACACAAACAAACACACACACACACAAAAGCACACACACACACACACACACACACACACACACACACACACACACACACACACACACACACACACACACACACACACAGTACCTCCTCAACATAGGGCTTGGACGTTTTCATTATATCGAATATGAAGAACTTTCCGAGATAATGCACTGGATTGTAAGTCTTGTTGCCCACGTGGAGGGCTCGGCGCACGTGGGGCTGAATTGCGAAGGGATCCATGTAGTGCAATACCTGCAGACGGCAGCAATGTGTGAGGATAAGGTGGGAAGGGGAACGCACACGTCACACAAACACTCGAAAAACTCAACAAATGGGAAATCTTGGAGACAGATATCAAAACTTTTCAAACTGGATATTATAGAAACATACATACAACATTTCAATAAGGAAAATGAACCAGAAAGAAAGAATGATAGATAGATAGAGAGAGAGAGAGAGAGAGAGAGAGAGAGAGAGAGAGAGAGAGAGAGAGAGAGAGAGAGAGAGAGAGAGAGAGAGAGAGAGAGAGAGAGAGAGAGAGAGAGAGAGAGAGAGAGAGAGAGAAAAAAAAAGAATGCATAGAAATACGTAAGAATACATAAGAACAGACATCAGAAGATCTGTTAGTCTTTAACTGGAGTAGCTGCTGAACAACATACTTTTATATACAATTAAAAGCAAAACTCTTTAATCCGGCCATCCGTAGTCCGGCACCTTCTGTGGTTCGGCACCTTTGTTTAATGAGCCGCCACTAGTTGGCTGGGCATCTACAAGGGCGACGCCACACGATGCTCACAACTTTCCGTAGCAGCCGACAGCAGCAGTGTTTTGGTGATAGGGTCTTGCTCATGTCTTATATATAGCTGCATATTGACCCATTCAAGATGTCACACGAGAGCAGGAAAGAAAACTGAATAAAAACGGAAACACAATATTTCTAATAAATGTTTTCCTTTTTTCTCCCCAAATTGCTGACATAAGAAAATAGATAAAAATATCACCGCCTCACCTCACTTATAGAGTCTGCCATAAAGTTGAGTTGGTTGCGGAGTCCAGAGACTTGATTGTAGTATGACGGTCCCAGGTCAGTGCCCATCAGTGAACCGACTATCTGCCGCAGAAACAACCTCATTGTCACAAAACACACACACACACACACACACACACACACACACACACACACACACACACACACACACACACACACACACTACATACCCAAATAAAAGAAAATAATAATAAAATAATGAAAAATGTAACATAAATAGATTGATTGACCAATTAATATACAAATAAGATAACAATTACAATGTTACTTCCTTGCTACAGCGCCAGGCATCTCTAATCAAACCAACTAATCACCATACCTAAGATATTTAAATAAATTAATATGTAAATAGATAAATAAATTAGAAAAAATCTTTCAAGCCATCACATCCATTTACCTGTTATCACTGTCTTCTTCAAAATCATCTGCCTTAAGCCTGTATCCCACACAACACTAAAACCAATACTTTCTCACTTTTTCCTGCACTGAACCGTCGCACTTTCCTTCCTAGTAACACACACACACACACACACACACACACACACACACACACACACACACACACACACACACACACACACACACACACACACACACATCAACTCTTCCCGCTAACACACTCCCCTTTTTGTTCCATCCTGCCCTTGGCTAAAACAGTATTACCTACCCTGTGTGCCATATGTAGGTCTCCCCGCTTGACGAGAGAAAGAGCCATCTCGCTCTGCACCTCAAAGTACTGTCTATCCTTCTCGTCGATTATACCCAAGACGTGAAGCATATCTCCATAGTGGATCAAAGACTCTGGATCGATCATGCCGTTCCCACTAGCAATACCTGAAGGAGATGAGCGTCGATTGAGATGGAGTAAACCTTTCTATTGGCCAGAGAAAATGAAAATATAGAGAAGAGGAGTGAAGGGAAGAGAAAGTGAAGGAATAAAAATTAAAGGGATGAGAGAAGAAAGGACGAAAAGGGAAGGGAAAGAAAAGAGAACGAGAAAGGGAAGGGAAATGAATGAAAGAAGTAAAAGGGAAAATAAAAAGGGAAAGAATGACTGAGATAGAAAATGAAAACAAAAGAGAAATGGAATTAAATAAAAAAGAAAGGATGAAACATGGCTAGAAATGGAAAAAGAAAAGAGAAGGGATGGGAAGGGAAGAGAGTTTTACCTTTGAGTTGAATTTTGTGTTGCGTGTGTCTGTTCTTGGCTTGGATAATATGGCCGAGTGTTGCTACAAACTTTCCTGAAAAAAGAAGAAAAAAAAAAATCATGGTTTGGAAATACTTCTCCCACCTCATTTCACAACAAAACAAAAACTGAACGACAAACAAACACAAGTGAAAAATACACTAATAATGAAGAAAGACAATATAAAGATGAAAATAGAAAGAAAGAACTAGATAAAGAAAAGAAAAAGAAAAAACAATAGAAAGAAGAGAAAAATAAAAGAAAAAAAGAAAGAAAAAAAAGTTTATAGTCACCTGCGTAAGAATGACCTGCGACGAATAGATTGTTGTTCTTGATCTCAGGGAACATCTGCAGGAGCTGAGTCACGGTAGAGTACACCTCGATGGCCACCTCTTCCTGATATCTTGGTATAAATCTATCATCCGATGTGTAGCTGTACCCTGAAGCCAACACATACACGTGTCTCTCTCTCTCTCTCTCTCTCTCTCTCTCTCTCTCTCTCTCTCTCTCTCTCTCTCTTTCTCTCTCTCTCTCTTCTCTCTCTCCCTCTCTCTCTCTCTCTCTCTCTCTCTCTCTCTCTCTCTCTCTCTCTCTCTCTCTCTCTCTCTCTCTCTCTCTCTCTCTCTCTCTCTCTCTCTCTCTCTCTCTCTCTCTCTCTCTCTCTCTCTCTCTCTCTCTCTCTCTCTCTCTCTCTCTCTCTCTCTCTCTCTCTCTCACACACACACACACACACACACACACACACACACACACACACACACACTAATTTTTCTATACTAATTAGCCTCTACTTATGTAAATCAATGGACATCAGCAGTACACCTGGCTATAAATTTCACACCTGTTATTTAATACTGTGGGTTATTTTTTTTATCCTTGACCAGTGGCACCGGTAGGCTTTAATGGAGGCCTAAATAGCAAGCAACTGGCGGGCTTTGCGCGGGACTCACTCGTATGAAATGCCCACTGCCAGACTCTCAGGTCAAGCGCGGGATGACCCGTTATTAATTGCTCATGGGACTCGTGAGCGCAGTCAGAGGGCGGCGCACAAGCCATAGTGTGTAGTGTGTACAGGCCTAGATAGATATATAGGTCCCGCCCGCCGTGGTGAGAGATTGTGTTTGGTGGAGCTCTTGTGTTTTCTTGATTGCTTTCAATTCAAGAACAGACTTTTCACTGAAATGAACCAGCAATAGTGTTGGCATGTGTTGATTGACCTCAACTTCAACTTGAGCTAGGCCTTGATAAGGAAAATTTTGTGATGAGTGAATAAGGAACATGGCTGACCAAAACAAACACAAGACACTCCAAGGACTACACAGCTGCCTCCAAGGACTGCACAACTGCTTTCAAGAACTGCACAGCTGCCTCCAAGATAAATATTTTTTTTACATTAAAAGGGTACTGGCTAAGGAAAAAAAAATCAAGTATAAAAAAAAAAAAATTCCGCTTGTCGCCAGACCCTGTAAAGAAGACAGTAGGAGAAATATAGACATGGGGGGGGGGGGGGGGGGGCAGTTCAATTTAGTATGAGAGGTGTCTTGACACTCCTCTTTTGAAAGAGTTTAAGTCATAGGCAGGTGGAAAAACAGACAAAGGAAGAGAGTTCCAGAGTTTACCAGTGTAAGGGATGAAAGAGTGAAGATACTGGTTAACTCTTGCATTAGGTAGATGGACGGAAAGAAAGAAAGAAAGAAAGACTATCCATGTGGAACATGCCGCAAGCAAATAGGTGAGAAAGACAAGGCACTTGAATGTGATGTGTGCATTCAGTGGTTTCACACTAGATGCCAGAGTGTATCAGACAAGTTATATGAGATACTGACGGAAGAAGACGATAATTGATCATGATACTGCTCCAACTGTAAGCATGGGACCAGGAACCTTAGAATACAAGTAATTGCAATTCAGCGTGGGTATAATGACATTAAAGCTTCACTTGACAAACTGATAACACAGTGCTCAACCAATACAAGTGAGATATTTAGCCTGAAAACTCATGTTAAGGATACCAACCAAAAATTAAATGTATTGCAAAGCTCATTCCTCCCCAGTCCTCAACACAGGACACATCACACCTGCTGGTTCTCAAGAATTAGCTGGAACAGAACCTGGACACAACCAGTGCCACAACAACAGCTGCACTTCAGGCTTTGGAAGTACAACTTGCAAGCATGAAGAAAGAGGAGGCAGTTCCAGCTTCTGGATTCAGTGACACAAGGATATTGAGGCAGAAGCTCACGGAACTTGAACAGATCGAACAGAGGAAGCAGAATCTGATTGTTGCCAACTTAGCAGAGCAAAACACACCAGCAGAGAACATTCAGTTGGCCACAACCATAATTAAAGAAGAGTTCAAGCTGATCACCAAGATAAAAATGGCATCGCAAATTGGTAGTGTTAGAGAAGGGAAGGACCGACCACTGAAGATAGAGCTTGATTCTGTTGGAGACAGGAAGACAATACTGTCCAAAGCTAAGGAATTATGAGATAGCAGTCATGACATTAGACCAGACCTAACAAAGAACAAAATGGCCGAGTCCAAAAACTTGCGTGCTTCCCTCAAGGTCATCAGAAAATCCCAGCCAGAGAAAAAGTGGACAATCAAGAGAGGCCAAATAATCGAAATCAAGCAGAAAACACAGGCACAGTCCATGTCAAGAAGTGCACTACCAGAGACAACAAGGGACCAAGGGACCTAAATGTGTACTACACTAACGTGGACAACTCTACTCACCACACACAACCTCCAACACACACAACTAAGCCAGGGAAATGCCACCCAAACATTGAAGACCAGCATATACTGAGCTTTGGCACGTGGTCTCATTACCCTCACGGCTATCTAATGACCAATACTAAAGGGTAATACTAAAGGTAAATAGTCGGCCTCCGCCCGTTAGTAGCGCAGGTTGGATTTCTTAAGTGACGCCTCGTTTCTTATTGAGAGGCTCATGCTGCCCGCGGAAGTTCCTCGTGCATATAGCTTTGCACTCCCACCGAGGATAGTGTTATGGCAGCATGTGGGTGATCTTTGACCACTCGGCGGTATTACCAAAGAAAGAAGGCCAGCCGGTATCGGGACTCGAACTCGGGACTCTGAGTAGGTATGCCCGACCGCTAGCCACTAGGCCACCGCCAAAATTAATATTGAGTGTCATGAAATATTGATCAACTAACTGACTGCCTGTCTGTCATGCCTTCTTGTGACAGATTCCAGAGACACACTTGAAAACGTCTTGAGTGAAAAATATCAAGTCCATCCCAACACTCTACCCTCGATCTCCCCCTCTTCTCACCACTGTTCCTCGCTCCTGCCTTCACCACTCCCAACCTTTGTTTTGCACTCAACTCACACCCAACCCTTCCCATCCTACCCACCCTACCATCCTTCACTCACTCACCGGCATACACGGGGCTGTCCATGTATATTATGTTGAAGTATTTGGTCAAGGTGCGTTCTCGAGGCACCAGTTCCAAATCACGGGTCAGAGAGAAAGGTCCGTGCATGGAGAACAGGCTGAGCATTAAGGAGAGTCCAGGGCCAGCTTCCTGCCACACCACAACAGGGGCGTCCTCCCAGTTTTCCTGCCGGTGTCGGGCGTGTGATGATGGTGGTGATGATGATGGTGACGAGGGTGGTGGTGGTGAAGTAATGGTGATGGTTATAATAGTGATAATGATGCTATTTTCTATTGTATGTGAAAATAAACGTTTACGGTAATTGTTTTCACCTACAAAGTCATAGTGCTGATTCAATGATTTCCTTGCAATGCGATCAAAATGTGCACTAAAATGTGACAAACTACTAACTTTGGATAAAAACACAAAAACATTCCTGTGATAGTCATACAACTACAACAAAGTACTACATAAGATCTGGTGGTTGTTTGGCTAAATGTACATGAAGGGCCTTCCTTGCACGGCGGCGGTGTGGCGTGCCTCGGAGACTTACTTTGGCGGGAAAGAACCAGACGAAATGATTCGAGTCGGCTGTTTTGTTGACAGTGAAGAAACCAGAGTAACTGAGCGCGTATTCCTCACCTATGGACACCCGACTCAGCTTCCGTGCCTCCTGTAACAGAGAGAGAGAGAAGGGGGAGGTACAGTACATCTGGGGTAGCGGGGGCGCCCTTTAGTCTCACAGGGAGGAAAGGAGCACGGCGAAAACACCCTCATGAGTAACAGATAAGAGTCTTCCTTTGAGCCTTTCCTACGACTTCACCTCCACCAAGAGCCGAGCATCAGGCCATCTCAACACACAATCATGTTCTTCCCACCTTTACACTGAAACACACACTGACTCATGTTCGTCTCCTATAAAAAAAAAAAAGCCATTATTTTACTCCACGCAGTTAATTAACCTAAAGCCAACTAAGGTCCTTCACTCTCGCTGCCACGGCCACAACTCAACCTCATTACATCAATCAAACTTTCATCCATTACATACCTCTATCTTGCCAGCCTCAATAAGTGGCGTCAGGAAGAGCGGTTCACCTACATCCTGGGACTGCTGTGTGGGTGGCGGAGGCGTGGGTGACGGAGGCTTGTCTGGGGGCGCGGAGTACAGGGTGAGGTGGTCCTTCAACAAGACCGCTAACACCAACACCATCGCCGCCACCATCACCACTCTCCACGCCATTCTCGCTGCACACCACGTCAAACAAGTATACAACGCTGAAAAACAAAGATCTTCTAGTTTCAAATAATCCACTCATTCTGCGACGTTCAAATGCTTATTTCTGCTACCAATCCTGTGCCTTGTGTTGCGGTGTCTTGTAGCAGCGTAATGTGTAGTGTCCTTCCTCACTTACGTTTTCCTTTTCTTTTTTCCGATCTCCTACACTCATGCATTTATGTATCATCATAATCTAAAGTTTTCAATATTATTTCTATTACATGAATTTCATTACATCATATTATTGTGTTTTTGTTTTGTTTGTCATCCATATGCTTTTCATCATTGTGTGCATTCCAACCATATTTACATCATATATCTTGTAATGTCAGTGTAAGTAAGTTAAATAATTATATATACCGTATATTACCACGTATAAGACGACCTTTTAGCCCCCAAAAACCACCCTAAAAATGAGGGTCGTCTTATATAACAGTAACAAAAAGCGAACCTTAAATTTTGTGGCGTATTGGTAAAGGAAACCAGGCCTAACCTTAGGCTAATTCCGACGACAGCCTCGGTGCGGTAACTACCGATGTAAATACCTGTATTTCAAATAATTCACATTATAATACGACACTAATAATGTAATAGAATTACCATTACCTAAAAATTCACAATAAAATGCCATAAATCCAAGAGAAAAGTTCATAACAATGTAAACATCATGATGCATCATCAGAATGAGCTTGTCAGCTGCTTGGAACGTTTCGAATAGTTCACCCATATGAACACGCCTTTGTTTGCTACGTTACGATCGACAGGCGAGATTTGTATTTTAAGGGTCGTCTTATACCTCAGATATTAGCTAAAATCATGAAAATTTATTCAGATTTGGGGGTCGTCTTATCTTTAGGTCGCCTTATACGTAGTAATATACGGTATATATATATATATATATATATATATATATATATATATATATATATATATATATATATATATTATATATATATATATATATATATATATATATATATATATATATATATATATTCAAGAATATTTTGAATTATATAATAAAAAAAGACAAATCAATTGATAGTATTATTGTATCCATAATGGTAAGGGGTTCAACTTAGAGGACTCATTACTGCTTTGAGTAACAAGGTTTGCCACTGACCTTATGAGAAGGCACCATCGCGGACTTGTTCCGTTTGTTAGTAACACCATTTCCATAATGGGAACAATGAAACAATAGTCTAGCGGGATTATTGATGTCGGAAATTCGTCTCTATGGCGCCCTTTATTTTAGTTATTACTATTGAGTTTTGTGCTGAATGTTCGTTAGTCATTCATAATGATTGGTTCTGACTCACCGATCTGAAGAGTATGTGGAGAGAGGTGACCTTCACTGCCAAACCAAAACCGTGAAGTGACACACACACACACACACCCTTCCCCAACACCCCATCACCCATTACCTCCACATTTGTTGTAATCACGTAACTACAGATGCTATTCCCTTATGTGATGTATAATTTTTAAAAATAACCATAATTAGATTTATTTTTTTCTTTTCATGATATATTATATGGTAGAGTTTGTACAGCATTTGAGCTCCACAAGTAAGCCATAATACACAGAAAACCTTACAACGTATAGCAGGCCCGAGGTGATGAAGGTCCCTCAATATTTCTTGATTCCTACATACAAACAAGACATGGTATTCATCTCCCAACTCATTCTCATCACATTTTGTACAAAGTCTATTTTCTCTCGGTGTGCTGTTATACCTACCGGTGACAATAGGTAGTCTATGGTTACCTGTTCTAAATCTACACAAGGAAATTCTTCCTTGTTCTGATAATCTTACTAAATAACTTTGTAATACAAACTGATCCTTGCAAGAAATATATGTACGGCATGAAGATTTATTGAGTAACGTGGCATTGCATTATGTTATCCATTGATCTTTAATATTCCTTTCAAAGGCAAGTTTCACCCACACTGGGTTACTTCCATTGTTCAAGCCATATACCAGACATACCTGAGTCATCTAACAGTGATTTTACATACTTTATCCAAGGTGACCTAAAGCTATTTTCATCATGCATTTTTCTTTTGATTTAGTTTTCATGATCTGGACATGCGCCAATGTTCTGCTCTAAGTTAATGTAATCTTGGACACATTCTATGACTTCATCATCTATTCTAATTTTCATGGTCTATTATGTAATGGTTGAACATCATCTTAGTTTTCTTCATATTCATCTTTAAACACACTTTCTGGTGTTCTGTGTAACTTTAAAACCATCTTTTAATTCGTTCATTAAGAAAATATCAGCAGTAAATAGGACATTATTTAGATAATCTATTTATCTGAATTTCCTGCCTCTTTCCAATCCAGGTTCTTAAAAACTTCCTCTAAGACTGCCGTGAACAGTTAAGGAGAAATAGCTCGCCTTGTCTGACCCCTTTCTGTGTTGGAATGTTCTCAGTGACCATATACTATAGTTTTAGTGGCAGAGCTTTCCTTACACAAGTCTTCTTATATCTTCATATATATTTCCTCTGCCCTGTGTCTCCTGAGTGTTTTCATTGCTAGTGACGTTTCCAATGAGTCAAAGGCTTTTGCATAGTCTATGAAAGCCATGCATAGTGACAGCGTATTCTGCATATTTTCCAACTCCTTGATGAGTGACAAGAATGTGTTCATTTGTTGGACAATCAGTGCAGAATCCTGCTTGCTCTCTTGTCTGGTTTGAGTCCAACGTTGCACTAATCCTATTAGGGAACACTTTTGTAATAAGCTTGTATACTATAGACAAAAGGCTTATTAAACCATAGATTTTTAGGTCTTTGATGTGGTCTTTTTAGTGAATTAATATTATTTCACCATTTTTCCAAGTGCTTGGTACAGTACAGCTTTGCAAGCATTTGGCAAAAAGCACTGCAAGTTTGTCTGAAAAGAAATCATTTGAATCCTTTATTAGGTGAATCGACAAGCCATCTTCACCTCCTATCTTGTGGCTACTCCTTCCTCTTAGTGCTTTATTGATCTTACTCGTGCTTACGCTGGGTACTTCAATGTTCATATTTTCCATGCTGGGGTCTTCAGTTTGCCTACCATCGCTACTACATAATTTTCTGTAGAATTCCTGCTACCTTGATCACCTCACCTCTATTAATTGTAATCTGACCTTGTTCATCTTTTAAAACAAAGTTGCTTTCTACTAATGCCAAGTTTTCTTCTTGCAATCTTCATACTTGTTCCATTGTTTACAGTTTCTTCAATGAATTTCATGGCAATTGTTAGTTTAAGATTAATAGTTATAGTTCTTAGTTTAGGTAATATTACACTATTGACAGTTGGAAAGCAATGGGGTGACGAATTTCAGCAGCTTTATTGTATCTGATTTCTATAAGGATGCACATGATAACAGGTAACACATAAGCACTCAATCAAGACCCTGTTAGTAAGTTATTCAATTGGATAATATGTATCCACCAGTAAAATTCTCCCTGTTAATGTCTCGGTGTATGTCACTTAAAAGTATTATTATTATGTATTTTCCTTTCGTTAGATGTGCCTTGTAGTTTGTCCCTGTTCTACGATGCCTGTACATCTAGCCCATTACCTTTATGCCTCTACATGTTTCACAGAACATGGATGTAAGATGAGTCTTGTATGTGTCTAGGTACACCAATGCATTAATATTCACTCATTATGAAAATAGAACTTTGAATGTCAGTTCTCCCAGGAAACACTGATGTACACCAAAAATATAACTAAACTGAGGTACTACATGACCCACTCTTCAAACCCATACCATCACACACACTACAATCTAAAGATAGAAGCAAGTATACATTCCCACACCATTATAACAGTGAAGTGATACCATAAGTTCTGAGGTGATTGCAGATTTGTGGATAATATTTTGTATGAGTGTCATATTTTGTCGTCAGAAAACTTTGTAAGAACTCAACAATGACAAATGTATAGTATTGTATTTTCTATAGTATTCTAATACATTTCAAAAGCAGCAAACAATATAACTACTTCACCTGTCATTGTGATGGGTTGTTGATGATAAATGTGTAATCAACCTCAGTTATGGTCATCAGAGTCCCATTAATTAAGCACAAGTATTACAAATAAAAAAAATAAAAATAAAAACAAACCCTGAAGCGATGAGGCATGTGGTGTTATGTACAGAAAAAAGGTTTATATTTAAATGTGAAGGTTTGGACAGTCACTCCACACATCAACAACACCTGCTGGTTTGTCCTGCCAGGGTGTGGATGTCCCGACCACAAATGGCCCACAACTCAACAATACATCTGCCTTCCCCGGTTCACTGGGACATCACTAACTAAACTGCCACTGATTGATTAAACAGAAAATAAATTATGCTAAATGAATCTTTGTTGATAAACTGTGGAGAAAGTGTGAGCAATTTGTTAGCCTTGCAACGTGACTTATGTAATGAAGTCTGTCAGTTCAAGATTATGACATTCCCAGAAACACTTTCTTTCACTGCTCAGTGAAAGGTTGTCAAGACAGGTTTTGTATTTCATGAAAATTATACCGCCCTCATCCTATGGTATCTGGACCTTGACCTTGAAGCTATCACTAACACCTTGCATGAACAGTTTTGTGTTCAAACAGGAATATTAGTTCATGAAAAGATTAAATTAACTTACATACCCTTAAACACTATCACTATGAACTTCTGTACTGCTTTATTTCCTCTCAACACTTGAGTATATAAAGCTGCCAACTTTTTAACATTGCCACAACAGTGAAAAATATAGCAATTTTAACCACACTTCAGTATCTGTACTTGTACATAAATGTACATTACAGGGGTGGCCTAACTTGCTGAGTGCAACACCCACAAATTATAAAGTTCAGATGTTTCAGAGCCGCAGGACACCAACAAATTTACACACGTTTTGTCACAGATTTAGAAAATGCTAGAAATACATCCATGAACATATAGAAAAAAAGAAACAGAATAGCATCCTTGATATAGCCACACTGTTTTTGCTCTGGATTCGTGTCAAAATTTCTAGAATATTTGAATGCTCTAGAATTTTCCACGAGCCACATATTAAAAGTAAAATGGCTGCATGTGTCTTGCGAGTCTGGGTTTGGCCACCCACGATATATTACACACAATGCTATTATGTGACAATTTAGTTTCTGCAAAATCCTGTGAGGATTGACCAATTGGTGTCCATTGGGCACATTAAGTGTGCTGTTTGATGGTGGTGTTTGTGAGGGAGTGTGTGACCTCAATAACAGAGACAAGTGGCACAATGATAAGATGGCACTGTTTGGGCTGATAAAATGTTTTAGGTATGTATGTATGTGTGTACGTATGTTCACTGTAAAGACAGATGAGGCAAGAACTTTATAATTCTTTTAAAGATTACAAAGATTCAACAAAGAAAATCAGAATAAAAGAATGCATGAAACAATGTTATCAGACTAGACTACAGCAGAAGAGCTGTGGTAACACCAATATACATATAATATCCTAACTACATATGTATACAGGAGAAACTATTAAATATAATGAATCGTGTTCATGCAAATATTTTACACCTTAGACAAAAAATACAGAGACAAAGCATCAACTAATTCATACACAGTTTTCCATTGAAAGTTTACAACTAAATCTTTACAACTACTGTGAACGTTAGCATTGCATCTGAGCAACACTCGCAGTGACACGGCTAAACGCTACCCTCACCTTCTCTCATGCTTAAAGCTTTCATCCACCTCACAAACCACACATTCTTCTACTTAGAAAGACTTATTGTCTTGCCTTTCAACACATTCACACAAACAATTTAATCCTGGTTCAAAATTTGTATTAGGAATGTAGCTTCACCAAAAGCTGGCATTATCCATGAGTGTCAATTCTGATTGAAATTAATATGCAAATGGAAAATTATATCTTTCACAGTAAACAAATTAATTCAATCAATTCCATGCACAATTTTCACCTGACCACACTGTTGCTCTCCACACCAATACCTTGAAGTGGTGAAACATATGGCTTGCAAACATCAATGCATGGGTACTGTCCTTATGAACGCATTAAGCTCCTTGACATCCCACAAACCCTACCCTGTAAGGGTTACAAGGTGCAGGAGAACGGACAATACATTTCATGAACAAGCCCTTTGATTTTTATTTTATTAAATCTAATTGAGAGACGTGAATATGGAGAAGGGAAAAGTGAGAGGGAGGGCAGCCAAGAGGAGAGGAGAGAGAGAGAGGTGTCCCATGAGAAATGGTACTTAATAGAAAATGATGAACGAGGCTCTCCTGGAGTGGTACAGGTAAGATCCTTCCTTCCTTGTAATGTCTAGCATGCAGATAGTGGAGTGGAGGCACTCATGTCCAAGAATCACAATGAATATGATATGAGAATAAATCTAGTAGAGAGAAGATTTAATGTGTTTATCACCTCCTGACAAACATTTGGGTGCATCCATAAACACCAACTTTCAATTAATGAACGTAAAAAGGTACTTCATCTTATATCAAAATATTATTGTCATACTGCACAAAGGTTTGGCATACTTATTTCCCCTTTCTCCTCTCTCCATAACTGCATGGCCCTGTGCAACGGAATGGTGTCTTCTGGTAAGCATGACAAAATTGACACCTATAAAATGTGAAAGGAAGTAAAAATGTGTACCAAATAAAAAGTGTTATGGATATAATTACATCATTGTTAGTTGATTGAGTCTGCCTGCATCAGTTAACATACCAGGACTGGTAACCATCACTTGGCTAGACATAAGGTGACTCCCTGCTTTGCTGTGGCGGCACTGGCTGCTCCACACTCCCTGCTTGCAGAGGATTAAGGAACCTCTGCAAAGGATTTAATTTCAGTCAAAAGCATGGGAAGATTCCTGAGTTTCCAGCAGGTTCACCTCCTCATCATCTTCAAACACTTCTACCTCCACGTTGTCTTTGCTCTGCCTCTTGGTGTGCTGATTGACCTGTGTGATGCCTTCTGTCAGGCCGGTGGTGGTGAGTCTGTGGGAAACGGCAACATGTCAATGTATTTCTACTTTCTTTGACGTATCTCTTTGCTCAATGGCACATAGACAATGAAATAATCTATCTATCTATCTATCTACCACGCATATCAAAATGGGATAGCCAAGACAAGGCATTTAAAGTATAGGGAGACTTTACTCTACCATCCCTCTACACCTTGTATTTTCATTGGAGAGAATACAGAGGAGGGGCTTCACAGACCCCTCGCTCCGTCTCTTTGGTTGCCTTTTACCATCCACAGGGAACACAGTGTTAGTACTCTTGCAGACCCACCACAAGGTTGACAAGGAAAGAAAATTGTGATACTTGGCAAGTCTTTTTCCCTTCACTCATCTTCTCTTAAATAATATAAAGGAACTATCTTGAATAGTGATGCTTCATTAAGGAAAGATGCAATAATAAAAAATACAGAAACAGGTATTCAATGTCTATATTATACTGTACTTTTTATATATACTACATCTTGCCTTGTCCAACACATGAAAGATGAGAAGAAATAAACCATGATTCTGTATACAACTAGCACAGTCCCACACATGCAAGAAACGTGATAAACAAAAAGAAAGACTGAGAGAAAAAAAGACGTAATACAATAAAATACACGAAAAAAAAATAAAAATAAAAATAAATAAATAAATAAATAAATACTCCAGCTTGTAAAACTAAGTGAGAAAGTATGAGTTTGTAGAATGGGCAACAAAACTGTACACTGGAGGAACTACAAAACAAAGAGATCAATACACAAGCTGTACAAGGCCATGGGGCTAATTAACCTCTTATGTACTAATGAGATCATGAAAAATAAATAAATAAATAAATAAATAAATAAATAAATAACAAGTAACTCTGCAACTGATCAACTCACACTTCCTCGATTTCCTTGTCCTCATCGTACACCCGGAAGTAAGGGTTATTGGTAGCCGGCCGGAACTTGTAGCCAGTCATGACGAAGAAGACATAGGTGGCCATCTCACGGAACATGTCGTCCAACCACTCGTATTGGAAGGGCACGGTGATCTGTGGGGTGGAGGCGCACGGAAGGGTCAATACAGGGAGGGTATAAATGAAGGGGTGAAACTATAGAGAGGAAGAGGAGGAGGAGCAAGAGAATTTTATAATGTTGGTCTTTGTTTGAAATTCTTTAGTGAAGGGAGGTTAATCAGTAGTTTTTTTTTTCTTTTCATATAGATATAAATATAGACACACAGCCAGCGCCTCACCCTGAGAAGGTAGACTATGATGCGTGTGAAGTAGATGTAGCAGACAATCATTATGTAGAAATGACGGAACAGTTTCAGCTTCCTCAGATTCACTGCAGCCTTGCCGTCGGTCTGTGACGCCTCCTGCAGATGTCGGATTGACCTGCCGGAACACACACACGCTTATGCACAAACAGGGAAGTGTGGAGAAGCTATTCATAAGGATGTCATAAAGCACACACACACACACGCACACAGAAGTATCTCAGCCTAATTGGTTGCGATATTGCCACTGAAAATAACTCTGTGATACTCTGTCAAGGAGCTTCATGGGATAACATACTGCCTTTCCTCTAGCATTGTTGACAAGTAGTATTAAGAAAGGTAAGTGTGTTTAGGGTTGACTCACCACACCACAGGCAGCAGGATGGCACCACAACACAGAAAATCAATGATAAACAGTAGCTCCACCCAAACAGCATGTTCCTGATTAGACTCCTCTGTCTCCTCCACAATGATGGTAGCCACATTAGCGATGATCTGAAGGAGAAAAAAATATATATACATCCACAATAATGAATAACCTCTCTTAAATACAAGTAGTGCAGACATAGCCTCCTAAAAGGCAGTCTGAGATCATTGCACCCAACTAACCTGTAGAGGAATAATGATGATGAACACCTTCCTCTCTTTGCTGGACAACACATGCTTGATGAAGGCCCACCCAGACCCTATCAGAGCCAGCACAGTGAACAGCAAGGCGCCCTTCAGCCTAGAACAAGGGAACACACTTACAGCATACCATTGCAGATATGTACTGAGAGAGAAAGAGAGCGAGAAAGAGAGAGAGCGCAAGAGCAAAAGAGTGAGCGCAAGAGCGAAAGAGAGAGAGAGATGTGGATAGATGGTATATAACATATAGTACAAAGGGAAAAAATTCATTACATACATTTTAATGAGATTCATATGGGAACAAAATAAAAAAATAAAAAAAAATAAATAAAAAATAAAAAAACGTACATACATACATACAAGTAAACACATTTTGAGTGTCACAAAAATTGAAGTCTTGCCTGAGCCAGACATAAGACATGGACATGGACTCACAGATGCATGATGTAGTACATGACGGCCCATGCCTCCATGTGCACGCCGTGGGTCTGTATCATGTGGTAGTTGACCCCATGGAAGAGGAGACTGAACGACTTGATCACCACCAACACCCCCATCAAGTAGTGGATCTTGAACACCGGGTCTCTGCAGGCACACTCAAAGGGTTGGTGTGTGTGTGTGTGTGTGTGTGTGTGTGTGTGTGTGTGTGTGTGTGTGTGTGTGTGTGTGTGTGTGTGTGTTGGCTGTTGTCTGTCACTAACCTCACACCACAATCAAGGTCTGGTACAGCCTATTAGTGTCTCATGAGTGATTGGAGAGGAACAGATGTTGTGAGTGAGGTGAGAGCAGTGTGTGAGTGTGCAGGAGAGCGTGTGTGAGTGTGATGTCTGGTGTGTACAAGGACAACAGTGAAGGGAGACTTTCCAGCCCCGGCCACCCCAGCACCGGGCATCACCACTCACTAAACAACACTGTGATAGGATCCTGATGTATGTTAGTATTGAGCTTCAACTCCCCTACACTGCATTACACGGATACTTTCAACATTTTAATCTCACCCAACATATTGATAGTAAGTTAGTCAATGCCACTATCCCAGATTTGTGGGAAAGGAGTTTACAAATTCACTCACTGTTGCTTTCTGGATTAACAATTAATTATTTTATAAAGTTAACAAATGAAAAATGAGTGTCACGTCTATTGGATATTGAAGACTTACCTGCTTTTCTTAAGGAGGAAGAACCAGAAGCATGCTGAGAGGAAGAAGAGGAGAGCCATCATGAAGTACAGGGCTGGCAGAGGCATCTCCCCGGCAGACAGGTAGTTGTCATCAGGGTTCTTCTCTTCAATCTGGTAACACAGAGGGAGGGAAAGGTGGTGTGGATCAGGGAGTGCTGCTGCTGTGTACACAATCACACTGGCATCAACATTGCTCTCTGGGACGAGGGGATTTAGTGGTAAAAGCTGTTTCTTAGGCTGGGTTGACAGGAGACACTTTTTAATGGTCAGTGGCTGCCATAATAAAATGGTGTTGGCCACTGATGAGGTGAGTGTCATGATGGATCTCATGAAAGTAGCAGCTGTCTACACTCTCTTGGTGAAGATGAAGATGAAGTGATGTGTGTTCTAATAAAAATGGTCAAAACAGAACACACACATCACTTCATCTCCATCTTCACCAAGAGAGTGTAGACAGCTGTTACTTTCATGAGATCCATGATGACACTCACCTCATCAGTGGCTGACACTGAGTGGCGACCATTTTATTAAGGCGGCCACTGACCACTAAAAAGTGTCTCCTGTCAAGGCTGGGTTGAAAAAGGTTTTCCTATTTCACTACATAAATATTAGTCCTACAGAAAAATTGTATAGAAGTAAAGTTATGGAGTTTGATAATGTATATCTCATATAGTCATCATCTTTTCAATAACTCAAATACCTATGAAGAAAATCAAAATGTTATGAAAGAAATTAATGCATAATACTTTACACTCCTACATCTATAGTTACATTCCAATTTAATTTTATTATAACTCAATAGAACAAACGTCGCCTGCTCTTTCTTTTATATACTATATGTTTTTTACGTAAACCCCATACATTTTGAATTATTTCAAAATATGTGATTTATCTAAAAAATTCCAAGGATGTACCCTACGAAATTTCATGCAAATTTCCACACCTCCGAATCTCATGAAAATTGTTACAATGAGGTTTTCGGTTATGTTGAACACAAATCTGGACTTATTTTCCTGATCACAATAATATCAAACTGTATTTCACCCTTGCTTACCTAATGACATTAATTAAATAAACATTATTTAACTTTACTGGCTGATGCTGGTCTCATATGACAAAAATACATAGATGACCTACCCTAAATTTACACAATACAACATATTAGCGGTATTTGGTTTCATATCTTGAACTGTTAGCGAATTAAAACTGATTAAAAGTAAAGGTGAGAGGGAGGCAACACATGGGATGGATGGACAGTGTGAAGAGAGCAATAGATGCAAGAGTGATGACTATGGAGACAGGAAGAATGTTTGTCCAGCACAGTTCCAAGAAGAGCAGGTGTGTATGCAGGAATGGAGATGCAACCTCAACAACATTTAACCAAAATTTTCTCTCCCTCCTTTATGCGATCATCTCATTCTTACAATGCTATTAAAAAAAAAAATTCCCGTAACCCTTAAGATCTAGAAGCAGTGTCACTTTCCTCTTTGAAGTTGTAGTGTTGAATATAATAATAATAATAATAATAATAATAATAATAATAATAATAATAATAATAATAGTAATCAGTTTAATCCTGAGCCCCTCACCTCCAGGAACATGTCAATGGCTGAGGGTGTCTGACTGGGGCCGTAGTTCATGCAGTTGTGGAAGTTGAGGTTGTACAGTCCTTCCTCCTTCTCCAAGGCGACGTAAACCACAAACTGGAACAACAATCACATCATATCACTGTCCACTACTTTGAATGTCTCACCACACGGCTGCTCCCTCAACGCAGGTATTCAAACACACCAAACTACATGTTAATTAATCAAACTAATTATTGGTAGTAATATTAAGACTGAAAAACTGAAAATAAGTACATATCAGAAGTTGTAGAAACATCGTATTATTAACCTCTTATATCTTTGTGGTAAGTTTTAATATTCAAATCAAGTCATCCTGAATAATAATACAAATGTACACACTGTCACTTTGATCGAAGTGGTGTGGACACTCAAAATGAAGAAGAAAAAAAAAAGAAGAAAAAAAACTTCAATTTATATAAAACAACCTTATTTAAATAGTAAATGTGATTCACTATAACATTTCTATACTTTCTACAATAGGAAAACAATTCAAGAGCTTAAAAAATTAAGAACAATATAGTTCCTGAAGTGTAATCTGTACAGGGTCAGACGTGGCCCCTGTATAGAGCCAGCATCTGTCAAGGATATAAACACTGAGGCACATAACATCACACAATGACAAGCTTCACATAAACATCGATATAGAGGGTTTTGTGAAGGACAACCCTATGATGTTATGTGTAAATAATTGAATGTTGTTGCAGGAGCGGCCAGTTGTGTGGAAGGTTATGTTCACCAGATGGATGGAGAAACTCAATCAACTATTCTGTAGTAACTCTTCCTGAAAAATGTAACTCCCGTCGAAGAGGACATTAAAAAAAAAAAGGACAAAATTGTAAATACATAAACAAAAAGAACAAAGGAAAAAAATAATAGCTCTAAATTCAAAAGCATATTGGAATCTTCTAACTGAGACAAGATTTAGAAAGTATCCCAACCCTACCTCCTCTAAAAATAAATCAAGGATGAAAACCAGACAACAGGAAAGTTTACCAACACTACCAGGCATTTCACATCAACATTCATTCACACCAAAATAATAATAATCTTTACATTAAGTTAAGAAAGACTCCACACCTAGAGAAGAGTGAGGTCAGTACTCCTACCTTGAAGCTGTAGTAGTCTCCATCCTTGGTCATGTTAATTCTGACGTCATTGCACTTTTGGTTGAACAAGTCTCCTGAGGATCCCTTGATGGCGGTGATGGTGGTGGTGATGGCGGAGGAACCATCTGCTGTGTGACCAACATTGATAAGGAGGAAAAGCAAGGAAGGCTGTGTGTGTGTGTGTGTGGATGATAAGTGCATCTATATATTAACGAGTGTATGTGATAAGAATGAGTGTGTATGTATATAACAATAATAATAATAATAACAATAATAATAATAATCATTTTCATTTGGCCCGAAGGCATAGGCAACACGAACCTACAAAGTGAGTCCAAATACAGGAGTGAATGCTTACCTGGGGTGTTATTAGTAGCCTCCCTTCTATGACGCTCCACCTGCACCCGAGCATCAAAAGGGAATCCAAAACAACCATTAACAACAGCACATATATTAAGGGAATTGTTGTGTATCATGTCCTTAGCTTTCTAGGACCTCCAAAATGTGATCCTATGGCTTCTTTTAGTTTCAATGACACTCTTCCTTCCACTGCAAAATATCTAACAAGTTTCCCTCACTTAATCAAATGGTTTCTTTCTATAAGGTCAAAGTAACATAACCTATCTGCCTTTCCCCCTCACAAGGCTACTCATCTCCTCACTAGCTAGGTTCTCTTTCACACCAATGCCAAGCCTACAGTTCACATCCTGGCCCAGACAATTAAGACTTATTGTAAGGGAGATCACTATAATTAAACTGTTACCCATCATTACCTTATGGTTGAAGAGGTACTTGTCGTTGTACTTGGCTAGCTTCTCCACCTTCTGTATTTCTCCCAGCTTCTCTGTGTCATTGAACACGTGGAGCTGTGCCATGTCGTCACTGCAGTTGAGGTAAACCCTATGTGAAGGGGACAAGTGTGAGAAATAGACCTGTGAAATACTGGAATGGTGGGACATACTTAAGCTATTGAAATGATGCACAAAAGCTTGATGAAAATGTTCTTTTTTTCTACATCACAAACCGTTGGCGCCAATAGGCTTTATGGAGGCTAAGATGGACTGCCTCTTGCCTGTTATTTGACGTAGGTTTAGAGTTTTTATAGTGACGCCTTTGTTTACGTTCTCTCTTGAATATCTTGAGAACGAGAGAGGCTATTGCTGCTACAGCCTCAAATGCATATAACACTGTAAGTCCCATCTGAGGACAGTATGGCGGTACATGTGCTTCAAATCACGTTGGTTAGTCATCCGGGATAAACTTACTGCTTGTTCTTGAGGTCAAATATGAAGAAGACGTGTTGCACCAGCTGGTCATTGTGCTGCAGGTTGAGTAGCCGGCACTTCTCAGGGTGAGTCTCGGTGTAAGGGTTGGCTATCTTCTCCAGGATGAACCCAAACTGTACAGGGAACACAATGCACAACAATGATAGTATTCCTGCCATCATTATTATTTACCTTCTTGTACGGGGAAAACATGTTATTATTATTTATCTTCTTGTTTATATCACTATCCTTATCATACTTCCCATGCTCCTTCTCCTCCTCTTCCTCCTCCATACTGAAGCAATCGTCCTTATGACTACACTACAGGGGAAGAAACACCCCTTGAAAGGCACCTAAAAAAATGATCAAGTATAGTGTACGAAAATGAGTATATAAAAAAAATTGGTATAAGGAGTAAAACATCAATTTGCATTACCAGAACAGACAAAGATGTTTAAAATTATATATATAAATAAAAAAAAAAGAATAGAATGAAAAGATTATGAAACATGATGAGGGTGAGAAGAATGGCGACTCCTAGGACCACTGCATCAAAATGTATGATGTATAGTGTTTAATGATATTGTAGGGCATTAAATAAATAAATAAATAAATAAATAAATAAATAAATAAATAAATAAATAAAATAAAATAAAATAAAGATGATGACGACAGCAGTGAAGTTCTTCCTTTAATTAAAGAACCAATATTTAAACATTCCAAACAATGATTATAACTTAAACTGTACATAATAAAACTTTACAGTCAGGTCAAATCAAGTCAATAATAAAATAAAGTTCAAATATCTGCCACATACATTGACTTACATCACATATGCATTTTAATTACACAGACAGATGACCGAGACTCTAATCAGGAGAGGCTGTCATAACCAAAACATATATAGTATTAGCTGAGTGTGTCCTTATTGTCTTCCGATATCCAACACAGTGAAAATGACACACTAAAGCACAATATAGTACACATATAGAAGACATTGAAAGACAAGATAGTAATAATCGTTAAATATAATCTAAAAAAAAAAAGAATAAATAAATAAAAATAAATCGTCATAGAAATAATTTGGAGCAATCAACTTCATAATCTTTCCTAACTTTCCTTTTTATTTGATTTTTTTTTTGCACATCAACATGATTTTTACTTTTTACAATTATCTCACAACTTGAAGCTCCATAACCAAATATTTCTCCTCAAAAATAAGCATAAAAAAGGAGAGAGAGAGAGAGAGAGAGAGAGAGAGAGAGAGAGAGAGAGAGAGAGAGAGAGAGAGAGAGAGAGAGAGAGAGAGAGAGAGAGAGAGAGCCCCATAAATTTACCTTTTGGTCCGCATCTTTGGGTTGAATCTTGAACTTGTGCACGTCAACTACCAGGTGGCCGAGGCGGTAGAAGCCAAAGGTGCTGATAGGGAAGTACGGGCGCATGTCATTCTGAAATACACATGATGATGATGATGATGATGAGAGAGAGAGAGAGAGAGAGAGAAGAGAGAGAGAGAGAGAGAGAGAGAGAGAGAGAGAGAGAGAGAGAGAGAGAGAGAGAGAGAGAGAGAGAGAGAGAGAGAGAGAGAGAGAGAGAGAGTGTGTGTGCGTGTGTTTACCTAGTTATAGCCTACTGGAAAAGCTGACAGCTAAAGGAATTAGTGGTGATATTGGCCAGTGGATGAAGAGCTTCCTCGTAGGCAGAGTGCAATGTGTGGCCATCAGGGGGTCGTACTCCGAATGGTGTCACGTCTGGAGTGGAGTGCCACAAGGGAGCGTATTGGGGCCGGTCCTCTTCCTGGTGTATATAAATGACCTCATGGAGAACATCGAGTCCAGTGGAAAGCTGTTTGCCGATGATGCCAAAATCTATCGGAAAATCAGGACTTCCTCAGATGCAGAAAAACTGCAAGATGACATCACCAGACTGCAGGAGTGGAGCAAAGATTGGCTGCTACAGTTTAATGAGGAAAAATGCAAGGTCATGCACCTAGGAAGAGGAAATCCCGAGTACCAGTACTGCATGGGCAACACTCCATTGCCAACTACACAGGAAGAAAAAGATCTAGGAGTATATGTCACCCCCAACCTAAAACCAACTGTCCAAGTCGCCAAGGCAGCAGCCAGTGCCAACGCTATGGTAGGAATGTTGAGGAAGACATACACCTACCTGGACACAGAAATGTTTCTCCCACTATATAAATCCCTCATCAGGCCCCGTCTTGAACACTGTATCCAGGCATGGTCCCCGCACACTCGTAGAGACATTAATAAATTAGAACAGGTGCAACGGAGAGCCACGAAACTGGTCCCAGAGCTGTCACAGCTATCCTACGAGGAACGGTTGTCTTGACTCGGGTTGACACCATTGGAGGAGAGGAGAACCCGAGGGGACATGACACAGACATACAAGATACTCCATGGGATAGATATAGTGGGAGAGGGTACCTTTCTCCAGTTGACTGGCCAAAACCATCCCAACACCAAAGGACACAGCCTAAAACTGAATACACCTCGATGCAGGACCTCACACAGAATTTTTTTTTTTAATGTAAGGATAGTCAACAAGTGGAATAGTCTCCCGGAGAACGTAGTCATGAGTCACAGTGTTAACATCTTTAAAAATAGGTACAACCAGTTAGAGACTCTGAGACAGAGAAGAGGCACTCTTTATGAGCACTGACTTCTATGCCTCTTTAACTATCACTAAGGTAAGCAATCACTGTCTCCACATCTATATTTGTCCATTTCTTCCTTCAGTTGTTGTACATTATTTGCCATTATCATCTCTTCCTTCAGTCCATTACATCTATACTTCTTCATAGGAAAACTGTACTATTTTTGTGTGTGAGTGAACGTGTGTGTGTGTGTGTGTGTGTGTGTTTTCAGAGGAATAGACTAAATCTAACTTAACCAAACTTAACCTAACGCTCTTCAACTTCTAGTCAGTTATTGAACATAATTAATATCTCACAAACCTAACCTAACCATAACAGAACCGTAACCTAACAACCTTAATCTAACCATAACTCAATCTAACTTAACCAACCTAACCTAACATAACTTCAAAAACGTTTTGCGAAGTAAATAATGGTTTCCCCCGCCTGAAACCTTCACAAATGTGTTGAGTACACTATGTATAGTATGTAGGGAAGGAGAAAAAAAAGAAAGAGTAGTAGTGATTGTATAGTTTTACCAATAGTTTGTGGTTAGAGGTAAGAGTCTATTACTTCCTAAATAATCATTAAACGTATATAAACAACCCTTTCTTCTGAACACCTAAAAGTCACAATCACTCAAACCGGACAGCTGTTCCCTCACGACCACCCACACTCCACCGCCCACGCCCACCACACTCACGCCCACCTTGATATCCAGTTTGTGCTTCCTGGCGTCCACAAGTAGGCAAGCAGCAGCCAGCAGGAGCAGCAGCGTGAGGGAAACCTTCATTTTAGTGTTCACCATCTTGGTTGTTTTGCTCCACCATCGGCCATGACACTCCACGTTCACTGACCTCACAACGATAACAAATCATTACCTCCCTATCACTCAATTTGCATCAACTGGCCAAGAAAACTATATAGTAAATAAAGTGTTCGTTTTCTGTTTGGTGCATTATGATACGTGGATGTATAAAATATTCAAGTATTAATGAACGCGCTAATCTTGATCTTGATGTCATATGTGACTTGAAGTTTTTTTCAAGTCAGGCCTTTGTATTGGCAGCTCCTGTGAGAGGGAAAAAGAAGAAAAAATGGAAAGCACTCAGAAAAAAGTGCATACTCTAAATACACGCCCTAGTTCCTACACTTAGCATACTTACACATCTAGTAAGCTTTGTAGCTCCTCTGCAGACTCACTCATGACTACCACTACCACTACCACTCACCACTACCACATCTGCATATAACAGCATGCATATTTTGTCTCGCCCAACTCTCACTCCTGCTCCAGTGTCTAACACCCTTCTTTCACTTCGAATACCTTACCTACACCTCCTATGTCTTCCCAAAACTTTTTAATCGACTCCCTGATTTAATTTTTATCTCTAATACATTCACCACTCACTTTCATGCTTTCGACGTATTCACTGTCCAACATGCTTTCCCCTCTCATGAACCTATACCACTCACGCCCTCCTTCCATTCCCTTCTCCCTCAAGGCTTGAATGGCAATCCTTTCACACTGCACTTTCGCATCTCTCATCTTTCGCTTCGTCAAGCCTCTTATCGGCAGCTTCTGTGAAGGATATAGAAAACAAGAAAAAAATACTCCACAAACAAATGTTAATTTATACTTCAAGCAAACCACACTTTCTCGAGGAACTCTTTCACCGCGTCAATCACTCGTCTCTCATCCACTTCAGTCTTCACCCACTACATATCCCATGACAGTCACAACAACACACATCATTTGCATCCTATCGCTGTCACGCTTCTCACATTTCAGTATCACATGCTTCACAGTTTCATCCTCTCCCATGTCACACATCTGACACACTTTGCTGCGGGACTCTGACCACTTATAGTTTCTTGCATTCACATCCACACACATAAAATCACCTACTTTTCGAGAATTATAAAACCTAAACAATAGAGCTTCACATTCTTCCAACAGTAATTACGTAAAAAAAATAAGTTAAGTGGATTGTTAGATAAGTCTACTCAAGGTACACAAGGTTAGGTTACGTTAATTACGAATAAAACAAACAAAATAGTAAGGTTAATTTGGTGATTAACTAGGGTGGCGTAGTAGCAGGCATATAAAAGGGGGTAAAAAAACATTGACAATGCCTACTAACGAAAACCAAACTCGAAAAGGTGATAATCTGCCGTGACGAAGTAGAAGGCACTTAAGGTAGCCCTTCAACATATATAAACTCTTTCTTCTCCTCCTCCTACTCCTCCTACTCCTACTACTACTACTACTACTACTACTACTACTACTACTCCTCCTCCTACTACTACTACTACTACTACTACTACTACTACTACTCCTACTACTCCTCCTCCTCCTCCTCCTCCTCCTCCTCCTCCTACTACTACTACTACTACTACTACTACTACTATTATTACTACTACTACTACTACTACTACTGCTACTACTACTACTACTACTACTACTACTACTACTACTACTACTACTACTATTACTACTATTACTACTACTACTACTACTACTACTACTACTACTACTACTATTACTACTACAATTCCTATGCGTTAAGTAAGACAAAGGAGATCCGCTACTCACACGAGCTTATCAAATAATTATTTATAATACGACTTGGGATTCCCCAGAGACGAACTTCAGTACATCTCTCTCTCTCTCTCTCTCTCTCTCTCTCTCTCTCTCTCTCTCTCTCTCTCTCTCTCTCTCTCTCTCTCTCTCTCTCTCTCTCTCTCTCTCTTATCTAACTCTTATAAAATGTCGTAGCCTACGCCTTACTTCAACCTTGCCCAACTGCTTTAATTGAGAACATCACTTGCGTCTCCTTTATCTCCCTTTAATAGTGTTTTGAAATAGTCAATTAGTTTACGAATGTTGATGTGTAAATAGATAGCCCGCAGACATTTCGAAGTGATGACACAGTTAAACTAAACGCCACAAGATTCTACTAATTCTATTAATGGCGTTGTTAGATGTTCAGACTATAAACTTGTCGCTCACACTTCCGTTACACAGCGTGATAAGGACATATCCTTTTTTAAACAATCAAATTTGACCACTACACCTCCCACCCAAGGTTTCCG
>JAXIVD010003974.1:7500-22500 GCA_036785275.1 Cancer borealis
AACAGTACATTGAATTGAAAGCCCGTCTCGAGCCACGATGTCGGGGTAGCACATCACTGAGGTATTGTCATGTAATTTCATCGTGGGACAGCAACACTTTACAGTTGCCAGCCACTATACTATAACTCATGTCTAGTATTTGCTACTATGACTCGTAACTCATATTTACCGCGATATTCACCAGTGCTGATAGCGTAGCATAGCTTTATCTTTAAATATCACTTGAATAATTATCATAAGAGTGTATTTTTCAACGATAACAGTGACTGGCGGGCGAGGTGTGTCGTGCTGTCACATTGCTACATTTGTTAAAACAATGAAAAAAAATTTTGGCCTTTCCTCGCCTTACTTTGACAGTTACATGTGCAGATGATGGATGGTTGGTGCGCGGCATTAAACTGTATGCTTATAAAGTTGGTTTCTATTTCTGAAAACACTCTTTTTGTGAAAAACTGTCTGGCAAAAGTAAGGATTACATTTTAATGGAAACAACAAACATAATGTAAATATACACTTTCATCACACAGTCGCTACAAGCAAAATACACTGGGAAATATCAAGTCAACGTTTGGATCCTTGTTAATTGTTTATAAATCAAGGCTTGGTACACAACATTGCTGTTTTACTTCCTTGATTGTAGTAGTACCCAACTTTACTTGTACCATCGCTCCAAAAAGTGTCTGAAAAAAGGAGGGGGCGATGGCTCTTATACTGAACAAGATTACTCTTGTTCTTTGGACACTGTTGGGTTGGTATGCTTGAGTAGGCGTTGATGCCGGATCTGTTTATGATATCGGTAGCTTATATTTACAAGTGTTTCTTTCTAAATAGCTATACGTTCTACTGTAAAGTTTCTTATATTGCAACTGATTTGAAAGCTGTATAATCATCATACTCATCATATATGTTGCTCGATATGGATTGCAGTATCAACAACTTAGTAGTTATGTCACTATGGCATTGACCTCAAACACTGTTTACACTCGCTTACCAAGTGAACAGTGTATCACTGATTGGGTTCGTAATATGACAGACATCCAGGATAATGGAAATTTTGTTTTTTCAATAATAAAGCAGCTGCAATCTTCATTGGTTATCAAATGTAGTAATCTTGAAAGGAAACGCCCTTCATGAAGATGCTTTATGGTGAATCAGATCTGATGTTCGAAGTTTCGAAATGCATGTGACACTTCATCAGAATTAATTTCGAGACTAGTCATGTCATTCACCATGGAGACGAGTCAGAATACGCTCCAAGAGATCATCACCCTTTACAGTGAGGGTTACAACAAGACAGGAATCTCAAGGCAAAATGGCGTCTCCTGCAATAATGGAAATTATGGATATTAGCTAGAAATGTGCGTTTCGGTTCTGCCTTTGTCGGTTTAATCGGAGCTTGAGTTCTGGTGATTTTTACTCGATTCACGCGATTCCTGTATTTCAATTATCCTTTTGTGTGTATAGAGCTGATAAACATCATTTAAGCTTGCCAGTCTAAATAATTTGTTTTGAATTTATTGGTCTCAAGAGGAGAGCCTTTGGATTAAGCTTGCTGGCCTAAAGAAAAGAATGAAAAAAAGCTTGCTATTCCCAAATAAGGGTGTTTCAAACTTGGTGGCCTAGGGACGAGGGTGCCTTAAGCTTGCTGTTCTATGTGTATGGCATATGATTGAAAGAAAAATTCTACGAAATGTCCCCCTGTTCGATACCAATCTTCAGCAGTACACACTAAGTGCTAAATGAGTTATACTATGGCGCTAGGTTTACTCGAGTCTCAATCACTCGGTTTTCATAAATTACTCAGTTCGCCCATCACTAATATCAACAATGCAGGGCTGCCAACTTCACGCCCTCTCCTATACCATTTCCCAGAAACCTTCGTCCGATTTGTCTAATTACTATCTCAGAAATTTTTCAGATATCTTTTGGAGCGATGGTACATGATCTTACGTTTTCCCTCTTTGTTAGATATAAGAACCATAAGTTTTCTGGAAACATGATGCTGTTTCTGCCTGCCGCCTGCTAAGGGATGGAGGTGGTCTGAAAAATATAGGCATTGTAACACCCACACGTACGTGGCATTTCGTTATCTTGCCTGAACGCAAAAAGGATTGGAAAATCAGGTTATGTTGCAGTAGACACCACACCGTTAATATTTAATAATAAGGAGTGAATTCTTACAGAAGAAATTACTATTATCATATATTCTGAAGGCGTAACTCAAATACATATTTGTACAATATTATTTAAACTGCGAGCGAAGCGATCAGTTTGTAAGTTTCGAAACAACCCCATCCAAAATGTTGTCTGTGTTTGTATGTATGTGTGTCTGTATGTCTGTGTGTCTGTATGTCTGTGTGTCTGTATGTCTGTGTGTCTATGTGTCTGTATGTCTGTGTGTGTCTGTATGTCTGTGTGTCGGTCTGTGTGTCGGTCTGTGTGTCGGTCTGTGTGTCGGTCTGTGTGTCGGTCTGTGTGTCGGTCTGTGTGTCGGTCTGTGTGTCGGTCTGTGTGTCTGTCTGTCTTCCAGACATTATAGAGATCGGAATGAAACTTTCAGGGGTCGTAGGCATCAACCCTAAGATGGTTATTACATATCAAAAACATATTATTATTATGTAAATTTTAAAGTTATTTGTGAAAAACCTGTACCTCGCTTAATACTAGTCGCACATATTCATACTTACCTTCCACAGGAGACACCGTGACCTATCTCCTGCCTCCCTTTCTACGTCCTACCTACCTCCCACCTCTCTTTCTACAGGCATAGATAACTAACATTGTAACTACGTATTAACACTTACATAGCAGCGCTGGTAACAGGTAATTGGTAACAGGCGGTAATCCTCTTCCTAACACACGGTATTAACACTACAAAATATACATGAACGCGCGATGGATGAGCGAGGTGAGGTGAGGTGACGTGTGGCTATGGTTTGCAGTGTTCAGATGGATATAAGTATAAACACACCGGCTTCTCTACCCTCCCTGATGCTCCCCTGGCGTCTGTCGAGACCCCAAGGCTAGCTAGGCAAGAGTGTAATACTAGATCTTGCCAGATAGTGAATGTTAGGTTATGTTATTCCTTTAAATTAACAATGTAACCTAACTTTTACTAATGTTTTTTTTAACGACACGCTGTTATGAATGCATGTAGTACAAGTTGTTTAATAATTCTTTGCTTTACGATGTTTTAATATTTATTAGTTTTATTGGCTATATAGCAACACTGTCAATCATGTTTGCCATCTTAAACTGGATATGCTAGAGAGCGATCACCTTTTCCTTCTTACCAAGCCATTCGTCTCATTATGTTTATGGTTTTAATCACCAAATATAGCCAGAGTTGATAATTATTGATACGCCCAAACGGCAAATCTTATTACTACTGACTCGTGAATTAAGGCAAAGGAAGGCTGAAAGGTTGGTACGACACGGCTGGCTGTTGCTTCGAACGTCTGAACAACACTTAATGAGCGAGCGAGTGAGTGAGTGAATCAGCTGACTCCCTCCCCCCACCAATCCACTTGATAACAAAGGAAGGAAGAGGAGGGGTAGCAGACAGGACAGCTTGCCACTTCACACATGCAATATATATTTCACCACCAATCTATTTATTCGTTTGAAACTATAATATTGATCTGAATCCTAGAAGACATTATGAAGGCTTAGTATCACCAGTATACTTAAAAAATATATTAACAGCTTAGGTCATAACTTATTTTAAACAAGTGTGTGTGTGTGTGTGTGTGTGTGTGTGTGTGTGTGTGTGTGTGTGTGTGTGTGTGTGTGTGTGTGTGTGTGTGTGTGTGTGTGTGTGTGTGTGTGTGTGTGTGTGTGTGTGTGTGTGTGTGTGTGTGTGTGTGTGTGTGTGTGTGTGTGTGTGTGTGTGTGTGTGTGTGTGTGTGTGTGTGTGTGTGTGTGTGTGTGTGTGTGTGTGTGTGTGTGTGTGTGTGTGTGTGTGTGTGTGTGTGTGTGTGTGTGTGTGTGTGTGTGTGTGTGTGTGTGTGTGTGTGTGTGTGTGTGTGTGTGTGTGTGTGTGTGTGTGTGTGTGTGTGTGTGTGTGTGTGTGTGTGTGTGTGTGTGTGTGTGTGTGTGTGTGTGTGTGTGTGTGTGTGTGTGTGTGTGTGTGTGTGTGTGTGTGTGTGTGTGTGTGTGTGTGTGTGTGTGTGTGTGTGTGTGTGTGTGTGTGTGTGTGTGTGTGTGTGTGTGTGTGTGTGTGTGTGTGTGTGTGTGTGTGTGTGTGTGTGTGTGTGTGTGTGTGTGTGTGTGTGTGTGTGTGTGTGTGTGTGTGTGTGTGTGTGTGTGTGTGTGTGTGTGTGTGTGTGTGTGTGTGTGTGTGTGTGTGTGTGTGTGTGTGTGTGTGTGTGTGTGTGTGTGTGTGTGTGTGTGTGTGTGTGTGTGTGTGTGTGTGTGTGTGTGTGTGTGTGTGTGTGTGTGTGTGTGTGTGTGTGTGTGTGTGTGTGTGTGTGTGTGTGTGTGTGTGTGTGTGTGTGTGTGTGTGTGTGTGTGTGTGTGTGTGTGTGTGTGTGTGTGTGTGTGTGTGTGTGTGTGTGTGTGTGTGTGTGTGTGTGTGTGTGTGTGTGTGTGTGTGTGTGTGTGTGTGTGTGTGTGTGTGTGTGTGTGTGTGTGTGTGTGTGTGTGTGTGTGTGTGTGTGTGTGTGTGTGTGTGTGTGTGTGTGTGTGTGTGTGTGTGTGTGTGTGTGTGTGTGTGTGTGTGTGTGTGTGTGTGTGTGTGTGTGTGTGTGTGTGTGTGTGTGTGTGTGTGTGTGTGTGTGTGTGTGTGTGTGTGTGTGTGTGTGTGTGTGTGTGTGTGTGTGTGTGTGTGTGTGTGTGTGTGTGTGTGTGTGTGTGTGTGTGTGTGTGTGTGTGTGTGTGTGTGTGTGTGTGTGTGTGTGTGTGTGTGTGTGTGTGTGTGTGTGTGTGTGTGTGTGTGTGTGTGTGTGTGTGTGTGTGTGTGTGTGTGTGTGTGTGTGTGTGTGTGTGTGTGTGTGTGTGTGTGTGTGTGTGTGTGTGTGTGTGTGTGTGTGTGTGTGTGTGTGTGTGTGTGTGTGTGTGTGTGTGTGTGTGTGTGTGTGTGTGTGTGTGTGTGTGTGTGTGTGTGTGTGTGTGTGTGTGTGTGTGTGTGTGTGTGTGTGTGTGTGTGTGTGTGTGTGTGTGTGTGTGTGTGTGTGTGTGTGTGTGTGTGTGTGTGTGTGTGTGTGTGTGTGTGTGTGTGTGTGTGTGTGTGTGTGTGTGTGTGTGTGTGTGTGTGTGTGTGTGTGTGTGTGTGTGTGTGTGTGTGTGTGTGTGTGTGTGTGTGTGTGTGTGTGTGTGTGTGTGTGTGTGTGTGTGTGTGTGTGTGTGTGTGTGTGTGTGTGTGTGTGTGTGTGTGTGTGTGTGTGTGTGTGTGTGTGTGTGTGTGTGTGTGTGTGGGTGTGTGGGTGGGTGGGTGGGTGGGTGGGTGGGTGGGTGGGTGGGTGGGTGGGTGGGCGCGCGCGCGCGCGGGTGCGGGTGCGGGTGCGTTGAGGGGGGGAGGGGTTGCGTGCGTGCGTGGGTGGGTGGGTGGGGTGCGAGAATATCGCATCGTAGCTCCGTCGTGCGACTCAAAAGCCAGTGTGGACGGGAGCAAGATCCATATCGGAATCCATATCTAGGATCTTGGACGGGACCTCGTAACGACATTGCGTAACATCAGAACGATCATACATAGGTGATACCCGTTGTGGTTCGCTCCCGTCATGCCAATTTTCGGTTTTTGCGTATCGCATCAAAGGATACAGGATGATGTTACGCAGTGTGTGGACGGGCCTACGTGCCTTCGACGCTTACCAACTGTCTACATCGAGTCTAATGAAACCGCTGATACCTCAGTGTCTGATACGTGTGAACTGTGTACATAATAATACATATACCTTCTTGTGAACTGGTATCATGTGCTTGTCCTTTTCCATAATTTCATGAGCTTCCAAATTCATGATTATTTCAAAATTTGTTAAAAACATTCTGATTCAGTTTTTGTTGTAAACATTTTTGAAGTCGACCACGACCACTGTATTACGCTTCTAGAGTATAAATGTGACTGCCAACGTCTTCTTTCCTTTCTCTTCTTCAACGAATAATAATGTGTGCAAATATGCGCGACAACAGCAGCTGGTAAACTGGCCATCCCATTGTAACCTCCAAATATGAACCGAGTAAGGTAGGAAGCTTGAACCTTTGGGACACAGGGTTCGATGACGAACAACATTTTCACACCATCATACACACATCTCTGTTGCACAACATGGCTTTATTACTTAATGGTGTTATGTTTGCATGTTTATACGCACCTTCACAACACGACTGGAATGCTATACAACACTGGTCCTTTTACCGTACACTTTTTCAGGATCAAGTTAACGCGCCTTCATTTTGTGAGGAGGAAGAGACGGCAAGACAGATAGTTATGGAGGTCAAGTTGCTTCTAGAAGTATATGAGAGTTTTCAGAAGATATATCATCGGCACTTTATTGTGCATCGCTGTGTTTTCGATCTATACATACATTCACACATAAAAGTTCGTGTGTGTATATACGTGTGCGTACGCGCGCGCGCGCGCGTGTGTGTGTGTGTGTGTGTGTGTGTGTGTGTGTGTGTGTGTGTGTGTGTGTGTGTGTGTGTGTGTGTGTGTGTGTGTGTGTGTGTGTGTGTGTGTGTGTGTGTGTGTGTGTGTGTGTGTGTGTGTGCGTGCGCGCGTCTGCGTGTGCGTGTGCGCGTGTGTGTGTGTGTGTTTGTGTGTGTGTGTTTGTGTGTGTTTATTCGCAGTCGAACCCGTTTCCGGGTAGCAAGTCTGTATAACGACGTAACAACGCGCACACCAATACACGCACATGAACTGTGACGATGATGTAATAAATTAAGAAAGGATTGGTCATCAATCATGTTATCAGTAATCATAATCAGTTATCGGCAGCTATCAATGTTGTATAATGTATATGGAGATTAGAGTTCGATGTTTAAGTTTTCATCAGTAATTAAACAGTGACGACGGTAGGGCAGCTGAAGATGCATTCGGATAGTTTCGAAAACTTCCTTCGGATCTACATCAATAACGTTCGAGTCATTAAGAGGCAAACGCACACCATAACGTTGTTCAGCATTTCTTCGTCAGATATTCCTTCATCTATTCAAAGAAAACCAAATCTGAATCATAGGCAATAAACCTTTCTCGGTGGACCAAGAATCGAAATAATGAGCAATGAAACAGTGTTTAGTGACACCTGGCGGCCAGTTAATGGTGGAAATGGAATTTAGCCACACGCACGAAGACTGCACGAACTTTTATGAATGACTGTACCATTTTCACCATTTTTAGTTGAATTTAAACGGTCTGATATATTCGTGAAAAAATGTTTTACAAAATTTCTAAAAATGCTGAGTCTTAAATTTGGAGCACTACTATGTCATTTTAATACGATTACGTTGCAATTTCTATCTACAATGAAAATTATATATATATACATATATATATATATATATATATATATATATATATATATATATATATATATATATATATATATATATATATATATATATATATATATATATATATATATATATATATATATTATATATATATATATATATTATATATATATATATATATATATATATATATATATATATATATATATATATATATATAAATATTATATATATATATATATATATATATATATATATATATATATATATATATATATATATATATATATATATATATATATATATATATATATATATATATATATATATATATATATATATATATATATATATTATATATATATATATATATATATAAATATTATATATATATATATATATATATATATATATAAATATTATATATATATATATATATATATATATATATATATATATATATATATTATATATATATATATATATATATATATATATATATATATATATATATATATATATATATATATATATATATATATATATATATATATATATATATATATATATATATATATATATATATATATATATATATATATATATATATATATATATATATATATATATATATATATATATATATATATAATGGTATTACTATACTTTATGCCATTAAACAGTCGAAGGTTATGGCTACCCTCAGCTTGTTGCTGTTACTGTTGACAACATTTTCACTGATTACACTACCTGTCGGAAATTAATAATAACACTGCAATACGTCCGTGAATGTGGAACACTTTTGGACTGTATCTCTAAGTCAAAATAAACAAACAAACATGTATCGGTGATTGTTTTTGGTACCGGGCCGGTCACCGCGTGGCTTGGAAGAGTGGAGGTAGAGGGGTAGCGTGGATGATGGAGGTCTTGTTGAAACACACACGGCTTGATATAGATGATATATTGACACAACACGACTTGAGTAGATACAGGATATACAGTGACTATGACCTTTGCCTGCCTTGAGAGAGATGACGAAACGTTGATGATGGTAGCGAGCTGAGAGATGAGCGACTGGTTGATGTAGTCGCCAGGCTGAGAGTGAGGGTGAGAAGTGGTGGTGTGGGCTCAGCTGCGGTCAGGAAGGGTCGACTCCAGGTGGACTACGCGCCTATGATTGGTCGGGACTGACCTGACGCCTTGGCTGGGATATGAATTCTAGGAAAATTCCTTACCCGCATACACTCTCTCTCTCTTAGCTAAAAACAATGAATATCTTAAAACTAGTTAACAATGATATACAGATATGATATGATACAAATACTTCCCCCTTGGAAGCATACGTCCTCGTATGTTGAGCTAAAGAGTACAATCAGAGAGGGGGGACGATGAAATACATTGAAACAATACAGAATACAGAATAAGACATAAGACATAATAAAAATACATGAGACATGAACAAGAATCAGGATGTAGCCTTTACATAGATACATATATATACATAGTTGGACAGGAATGAAAGGAAAGATGAAAGAAATGGCTAGTAGACTGGACGAGACCGGAGCTGATATTTAGGTGAGGATGAGATGGGGGGTGAAGGTGGCTGACTTTCAACAATGTCAGGAGCATTTTCTGGTAGTGGAGAGGTAGGTTCGAAATCGAAACCACGATCAACCCGTTTGAGATGGTCTCTGTGAACAAAGTTTTCACTGCCTGAACTTAGGTTTCTGAGTTTGAACTTGTGACCGGCCATCTTTTCAATTACACGGTGAGGTCCGTTGAATCGGGGGTCGAGCTTAGAGTGGCGGTCTTGGACTTTGGTGAACACGATGTCACCAACCTCGATGTCATGCGGTTTAGCGCGCTGATGCTGTTTATGCAGCATAGATTCCTGAGAGGCGGTAAGTCTGTCACGGACGGACATATGAATACGTTGGAAAGCTGAAACGCGATTCTGTACATAATCGTCAACGTTGTATAGAGGACGAGGGTCAGAGGAGAGAAACTCATATGGGAGTCTTTTGTCAGAGCCATATAAAATGAAATGTGGAGACTCGTTGATCGATGAGTGAATCGCAGCGTTAAGAGAGCATGCGACTAGGGGAATGTGATCATCCCATGAAGAGCTTGAATTGGCAATGAAGCGTAAGATGTCGAGTTTGCTCTCTCGACTTTTCCGTTCGCTTGAGGGGAATATGGAACAAGGTTGCACTTTTTAATTTCAAATGACTCGCAAACAGCTTTGAGGATGGCATTGTTGAATTCGGTGCCATTATCTGATAGAAGTACTTTAGGAGATGCATACCGGCATATGACTTCATCTATCAGTGCTCGTGCAACTGAACGTGCAGATTTGTCTTTGAGAGGAACCAAGATGCTGAAGCGTGAAAAACTATCGATACAGACGAGCAAATAGTGAAAACCGTTCTCCGTCAGAGGGAGTTTCAAAATGTCGACTGACAGACTGTCCCAAGGAGCATGAGGGATAGGATATGGGAGGTTCGGAGATTCATAATGGAGAGAGGGACGATGCTCAGCGCATGAAGCGCATAAGAGACAATGACGGGTGATGTCTTTCCTCATGGAAGGCCAGAAATATGATCTTTGAGCCTGTTTGAATGCTCTATCTTTGCCTGGATGACCGGCAAGAGGGGAGTCATGAACGTAATACAAGATAATAGGGACAAGAGCTTCTGGAATGACAAGCTGAGATGCATGATGTAATGAATCGTCCTCAGAAATGACAGAACTAGATTTATAGAGGACATCGTCTCGAAGCAAAAAGGAATCTGGGAAGAATGGCAAGCTTGGAAGGTTACTGGCATCACCTGATTCAAGATAATAAATGAGACGTTTGCAGAATTGATCAGACCTTTGAAGGGATTTGACTTCCTCAAGAGTGGGGAGTGACTGTGAGGTTGTGAGCAGACTGACAGGAGCGACATGACGGGACAGAGCGTCAGCGACAGAATTAGCTTTACCTGGGAGGTACGCGAATGAAGGATTGTACTCTTGAACAGTGAGTTGCCAACGGGCAAATTTTCCGGTTAAACTGGTTCCTTTGAATAACTCTGTGACAGCAAAATGATCGGTTAGAACGTGGATCTTATATCCGAGTATGATGTCTCTGAAGTGACGAAGAGACCAAACGACTGCGAGAGCTTCGCGGTGAGTGACACTGTAGTTGCGCTCAGCAGCATTGAGCAGACGACTGGCAAAGGCAACTGCGCGTGATTTACCATTTTCATCTCGTTGCATGAGGACAGAACCGATACCGATGTTTGATGCGTCAGTGCAAAGAATAAACTCCTTATTGAAATTAGGAAATGCGAGGACAGGAGCGTTGCATAAGGCTTGCTTGAGGGTAGCGAATGCTTTCTCGCACTCGTCCGTCCATGCGAATGTTACATTCTTTTTAAACAATGATGTGAGAGGTTGAGCGATTTTACTGAAATCTTTGATAAATTGCCGATAAAATCCTGCAAGGCCAATGAAACTACGAACGTCATCAGCAGAACTAGGAGTAGGAAACCGTGATATCGCATGAATTTTATCGTCAAGAGTGTGGATGCCATCTTTGTCAACCTTGTGGCCTAAGAATTTGATTTCACGTTTGAGGAACTGACATTTACTGAGTTTAAGAGTTAACCCAGCCTTTGCAAAACGTGACAGAACGTCTGAGATGGTTTCGAGGTGTTCGGGAAGGTCCTTTGATGCGACTATCACATCGTCTAAGTAACAAAACACCGAGGAGCCTAAGAGGCCAGAGAGAACTGAGTTCATGAGACGCATGAAAGTTAAGGGACTATTACGTAAACCCATGGCCATACGTTTGAAAGCGTACTGGCCAGATGATGTGGTGAAAGCAGTGTAGTGCCGTGAACTTTCTTCTAGCTCGACCTGGAAGAAACCAGACTGAAGGTCGAGGGTGGAAAATACACTGTTTGAATCACCTATTGACTGGAGGAGATCAGACAAGATTGGCATAGGGAATCGATCGGGTATCGTCGCGGTGTTTAAACCACGGAAATCGACGACTACTCTCCACTCACCATTGGACTTAGGAACTAGAAACAGCGGGGCATTGAATGGTGATGCCGCTGGCTCTATGATATCCTCGTCCAGCATGCTTCTGACAGCGTCGTCCATTAACGTCCTGCGGCTGTGTGGGATGCGATAAGCCGGGACGTAGATGGGTGTCGAGCCTGGGGTGAGGTGGATGGAATGACGAACAGCATCGGTCTTGCCCAGAGGTTCACCCGGAAGAGAGACACATGACCTGAAAGTCGATAAGAGGGCAAGTAAATCTGTTTTCGTTTCAGGAAAATCAACATCACCAATATGCTGGTCAAGAAGAGGAGGAGGAGAATCTGAGGCAATTGGTGAAGACATGGATGTGTGACAAGGAGATGAGGTGACAGGGGTGACAGGGGCAGGATAAGGGAGAACTTCGCCTAAAGTCACGCCAGATTGAAGGGATATAGGGTGATTCGTGAGATTCTGAATGGCAATACAGCACGAACTATCCTTGTCTAGGGTTGAAAGAACTGACTCGAGAGCGACACCATTCACTCGGGCAGAGTCGGGCAAACATAAGATGTCTGTCCCGGGGGGCACACCTTTGACGACGACGCGCACCAAACAGAGGTGGGTCTGTGTGACTACCACAGAGGAGGTCAACACAGCTTTCCTGAGTCTGGTGTTCGAGAGGACGTCAGACAGTGTTGTAGGAGAAGAGGGATTGTCGGTATCGCTGTGCAGCGCTTCGCTAGGCGAGTCGGCTGGCGTAGATAAGACAGGATCAGGGATTACTGAGGGTGTCTTGAGCGATGAGGGAGGGACATGAGATGAGTCCTGAGAAGGCGTGTGCATTACAACGTAGACATCAGATGGTGGCGGTGACTCAGGGAAGGGTGAGGCAGAGATGAAGGTGCCATTCTGGGCGATTTGATGAATAGAAGGGAAAAGTGAGATGTTGAAGTGAGACATTGTATGGTATCCTATCAATATTTCAGCTGCAAAACATACATCATCCATGACATAGAAAAAATCTGAGATAGAAGGTTCAAGTGGAGACAAACAGATACTGAGGAGAACCTTTCTATGAGGTATGACAACGTTTCCAGAAATACCACTAACAGTGATGTCTGGTGGATAACTCTGAAACTTGTGCCTTGAGGCGGCAGAGAGTTTTTCAAAAACATGAGTTTTAATGATGTTGACTGAGGCACCAGAATCGAAAAATGCACGGCATTTGTGAGAGGCTAATTTGACGTCAGCAGTCAGACCTTGGAAAAATCCGGAGGATTTAACAGGGACACATGGGAGAGGCACTGTCTGTGCATCCGCGAAAACAACACGTTTATGAGATGACTTACTACCTGCGGTCTTTAGAATGGACTTGAGTGTTACCGAGGAGGTGCGAGGCTCTGGCGCGAATCGTTTCCCGAAGATTGAGAAGACTGCATTTGTTGCTGGAAAAGGCGACATTCCTCAAGTGAGTGACCGCGTTTATTATGAAGGGAGCAGAAGGCATTACTGTTGAAATTATGATAACCTCTTTCGTCAAGCATTACTCGACAGTCCGCTGAGACGTGACCTTTGAGTCCACATCGGTAACATGTTACCTTTCTCGAGTCACGGGAGGATGAACGGTGACGAGAATGAGAGCGTTGATCAGAACGTGACAAATGAGTGTTTGAAGGTGGAGATGGGCTCTGAGGGGAGGAGCTTCGGTGAGAAAATGGGGGCTTGATTGAGGAATGCGGTGACTGAACCAAACTTACTGGCTGAGGAACAGGTGGCGATTTCTCTGATATTTTCTTGCACAGATCATACAAGAAATCTTCCTTACTGAATTTAATGTCGCTTGCAACGGTGAAGGTTGGTGAATCGAGCTGAACAAGGAACAGGAAATACGACATAAGGCGTTTGAAATCAGTAGAAGATATATTGCCGTCTGCGTCTGTGTCGATCCACTGAGAGGATTTCATTTGCTCTGTTAACTCAGCACTGAGAGAGGATGCAATATTCTCTGCCTTATACACATCATGAGTAGAACGAGCAATATTAATGAGAGTTTGAGCAATTTTGAGGAAGGAATGAGTTGCACCTAATTTTGAGTGACCAGAGAAATGAGAGATTAATGCTGTGGTGAGTTCATCGTATGTAGAAAAACTGAGGAATTTATCGGTTTTTATGAGTTTTCCCGCAAGACTAGATGGGTCATGACAAATCCGTGATTTTAAAATGGCTAATTTTTCCACATCAGAATAAGCTGAGCGACGTGTACATTCATCATTTACACGCCGGACAAAGGCTTGGACTGATTCAGAGTTAGTACCAGAAAAAGGAGGAATTGAGACATTATCAGATATGAGAGTAACCTGAGGTGTGGGTGTGTGAAGTGACTGGTCGTTAGACATCGTGATCACGTTGAGGAAACACACAAGGAAACAAAGAAACACTGAGTGTACACAAAAAATGTAGAATAACTAGCACAATAAAGAGAAAAATATAATAATAAGAACTAAGGTACTTAACTAGCAGAGGACCAAGAAGGTGGAACACGTGGGCGCTGACTGGTCACGTGGTGAATGGGCGTATTTCTGGGCTGCGACACGTGGTGAAGAGCGATGGGCGTCTTGAGGGCGGAGACACGTGGTGAGGGCGTGGAAAACTTGTTTGAGGGACCACGTGGTGATGGGTGATGACCGTCTTGAAGGGACACGTGGTGAAGGGCGATGGGCGTCTTGAGGTGATGCGTGGGCAGCGAAGATGGCGCGCCGCGAACAAAATGGAGGTAGAGGTGATGGGCGTCTTGAACAGCAGGGCGAGGAGGCTTGTACTCACTCGGAATAGATGCTACTGCAGAAGGGCGACGAAGGAAGCGACTGCAGGGCGTAGAGGAGAACACGAGTGAGCGAGGCAAGGGCGTGTGTAGAGTCACTTACTGAGGCAGAACGATGCACGTGGTGAGTGTAGAGACTTGATGACGGAGGAGGCTGAATCTTGATAATTCGTCGCTTGGAAGGACGAATTCCACCGTTGCACACCAATTGTATCGGTGATTATTTTTGGTACCGGGCCGGTCACCGCGTGGCTTGGAAGAGTGGAGGTAGAGGGGTAGCGTGGATGATGGAGGTCTTGTTGAAACACACACGGCTTGATATAGATGATATATTGACACAACACGACTTGAGTAGATACAGGATATACAGTGACTATGACCTTTGCCTGCCTTGAGAGAGATGACGAAACGTTGATGATGGTAGCGAGCTGAGAGATGAGCGACTGGTTGATGTAGTCGCCAGGCTGAGAGTGAGGGTGAGAAGTGGTGGTGTGGGCTCAGCTGCGGTCAGGAAGGGTCGACTCCAGGTGGACTACGCGCCTATGATTGGTCGGGACTGACCTGACGCCTTGGCTGGGATATGAATTCTAGGAAAATTCCTTACCCGCATACACTCTCTCTCTCTTAGCTAAAAACAATGAATATCTTAAAACTAGTTAACAATGATATACAGATATGATATGATACAAACACTATCAATT
>JAXIVD010003974.1:25000-32500 GCA_036785275.1 Cancer borealis
TCCTCGGTGATAATTTAATTCAATGACCTTTAACAGCCAAAAGTGCATAAAATTTACGAGAAGTACTGGCCGCCCAATGTCTGAGTTCAGCTGAAATAAAGTGGATCACTTTAGAGTCGGCTGACTGCCCAACGGTGGGCAGCTGCGACGAGCAGGGCGCGGATGGCGGCAAAACGATGCTGAACTGCGGCTGAAAAATGGATGAACTGCTAACAATTCTTATCAGTGAACACAATATTACGTGACATTATCAACATTACAGCATCGACCAATGTGATGGTGTAATTTAAACCAGTGTTATTGACAAACATACAGGCCATAACGGCGCAACAACACATACCAATAACCAGCAAGCACAGCGCCATCAGCGATCGCCACCACTGGCTACACTTCATCGCTAGTGGCACCAACAGTCACCAGAGCAGAAAACCCCCCCGCATTTGATGACTGTGATTCTATATCTACTACTACTATTACTACTACTACTACTACTACTACTACTACTACTACTACTACTACTACTACTACTACTACTATTACTACTACTACTACTACTACTACTACTACTGCTATTACTACTTTAGCAAAAATAATAAACCCATGAAAACGAATGGGACTTTGAAGCAATTTGCGTGATACAATACATTACACTATACAATATAGCTATCACATGCGAATCTATTTTTCCCACTATAAACACGCTATCAGTATGACGGTTGTTTTGACTTAAGTTTATTTTCATCCCTTACCCGCGTGCACTCCAGCTTAATCTGCATTTAAATGGAAGAAAAAGTTAAGATGAAAAACACTCAACACCACAAAGATAGGGAGATGGGAGGATGAAAGGGGCGCTAAGGTGAGTGAGTAAAGGCTTGCGTCTGTAGATCAGAAGGGAGAAGGAGGAGGAAGAACACTAAATACGACGAAAAGGATGACAACGAATAAAAAGAAGGAAGAAAAGAAGGAAGGAAGGAAGCAAGGAAGGAAGGAATCAACGAGCGAATGAAAAAAAAAAAAAGGAAGGAAGGAAGAAAGAAAAGAAAGACAGAAGAGGAAGAAGTAGAAGGAAGTTGGGGGGATGGGAGGGAGATTAGGACGGGGTGATCCTCAGTTAGGAAAACCAAGAGTTAATTAAGTTTGGCGAGTGCTTTGAGATGAGGAATGTTCCAATTTGTCTCGGCCGTCATGAATGCTGCGAGAGGCGGCGAGAGAGAGAGAGGAAGGGAGGGAGGGAAGGAGAATGGTGTGCACGAGAAATAGAGATGTGAGGGAAATGTGGAAAAAAAAAAGAAGTGTTAAAGGAAGTGAGAGAGGAAGGAAGAGTGATGAAAAAGGAGATTGATAGGGGAATAGAAATGAGAGGGAATGAAGAAACGGAAAATAGGAAGAGAGAGAGGACTAGGAAGTGTGGTGGAGGGTGGGGAGGGAGAAGAAAGTGGAGATGAGAGGGAAGTGTACAGGAACGAGAAGGGGAGGAAGAAAATAAATGCTCGTGGAAGAACGAACGGAAGGAAAGGAAATACAAATAACTAGAGCAAGAAGAATGGAAGCACTGAGAATATGAATGAGTGATAAACAAATAGAGCAAGGAAAGGAAGGAAGAGAGAAAGAAAAAAAAATGAAGGATAAGATAGCGAACACAAAATTCATGGAAACAAAACGATGAAAGTAAAAAGTTGAAGTAAAAAAAAATGAAGGGAGTAATAAGAACTGAAAATAATACAAGATGGTGGAACAAGAAATGTTTGCAAGGTAAACGACAGAGTAGAAAGATGAAAGAAGGGGAACTGTGAAGCGAGGGCAAAATTAAGTGGAAAGGGATGAGATGATATGAAAATAGCAACGAATGCGATGGAAGCGAGCGATAGAACAGAGAGAGAGAGAGAGAGAGAGAGAGAGAGAGAGAGAGAGAGAGAGAGAGAGAGAGAGAGAGAGAGAGAGAGAGAGAGAGAGAGAGAGAGTTCTTTTTTATCCCCGCGAGATTAAACTCACACACAAAAAAATACTTACTCATGCTACATTCTCTTTGAATCCCTGAATTCTTTCACAGACAAAAGAGAACAGCGAAAACTCAAAAATATAAAAGTAAAAACGTAAATTACTTCTTACTCATTACAAGGATAAAGCAAAAGCAAGGAACACAAAAATGAAAAGAATTAATTTTTTCCTCACCCTTTTTTTCAATATATACGAATAGAGATTGGTTATCAAGCGACCCACAGTTGATAATTCATGGATTTCTGTATGAATGAAGGGCAAAGATGAGGCTTGGATATATAACAGCTCTCTATTCTCTGCTGTTGTTATTTTTGGTCATGTTGTTCTCTCCGAAATGACATGAAAGTCGGTGTGCTTTGGGTGGGCGGACAGACAGAAAGACAGATAGACAGACAAACAGACACACAGACATAATATAACATAACATAACATAACAGAACAGAACAAAGCAAAGAGAAACACACAAAAACACAAACAGAAAAAACAAATGCAAAGACAGATAAACAGACAAACAACCCACGCAGAAAAACAAACAGCTATAAAACAAACTGAGAAGGGGAAAAACAAATAACCAGACAAAAACAATGAACGTTAGTGATGAATATACTAATATGGAAAGAAGAGGTCCGCTGGAGGGCTGCAGACAGAAAGAAAGAAAGAAAATAAATAAAAGTATATCAAGTATAAAGGGAGAATGCAGTGGTGCGGGATAATAGGAGGAAGAGAAAGAGGAGGAGGAAAAGGAGAAGAACGGATGAATATAATGGTAGGAAGGAAAAATATGAGAGAGTAAAAGAGACATAAAGTGTAGGGAGAGGATGAAGAGCGAAAACGATGGACAACAATATAAAGAAAAAAAGGATATTAATGATAACAAACGAGACACGTTGAAAAATAAGCGATCACTATAAGAAAAGTGCAGAAAAGCAAAGAATGAGCGGAAGGAGAGATGCTGACGAGAGATGTGGGTGAGAGGAACATCAAGAGGTTGGTGGTGGAACGGTGGGAGAGGAGAAGGAGGAGGAGGAGGAGAAGGAAGACGAAGAGAATGAGAAAGGAATTGGGAAATGAGAATATGAATAAAAGAGAGAAAAAAAGAAACGTGGCAAGAGAGGAAAGCATAGAAATGGAGGAATGAGAGAGGAGGGGACGGCAGCAGAAGGCAGGTTTGGAAAGTGTCATAAGTCCCTGATCCGAGAATCCTTATAAGCCGTCTTAGCCTCTTCCCCAATCTCTTCCCCCTCTAAGGACCATCACACACCAGCAGAAGGCTTACACACTGTCCACATTGCCTACTCCTGATGTTTCGTCCAGTAGTCAATTTCCCTATTCCTACTCTGCGGGCATATCATCCACAGGAACAGGTAGAAAATAAAGGGATAGGCGAAGTAGAGATGATAACGTGATAGACAGATAAAAAAAGAAGTTAATTAACAGGTTGCAAAGGAAATAAAATAAAACGATGCATGTGAGGAAAACAAATGAAGAAATCGAGGAATGGAATGTAAAAGCAAAAGTATAAGATAAAGACGCAAATAAGGCAAAATAGGCTGATTTTACATCTAAGGTGGTAAGAATAAAGGAAAAGTGAGACTTACATGGAGGAACAAAATAAAACCAAGAAAGAAAAAACATACAAGAAGAGAAAGAAATGGAGGCAGGGAGATAATTAGGGAGAGAAAGAGATAGTTAAGTTAGGAGGTTGGTCTTGTGGGAGAGAGTTAAGTGAGCAGCAGGACGGGGATGCTCACGGAAAGGACGGTGGGAAGCAAATGTAAGAAAGGAGTATTTTGAACGGAGTGTGACGTGAGGGAAAGGAAAGGGAGGATGGTGGTGATATGGACGGTCAGGTACGGGAGAGGGATGGGGGAAAGCTCGCGGCAGGTAATAAGAGTCGGCCGCTAGCCAGGTAATCACATGCAGATTGACTTTATTAACAAGTTTAGCTGGATAATGAGCGAGCGGAAGCCAGGGAGGGAGGGAGAGAGGAGGAGAGGGTTGGGAGGAAGGAAAGGAAGGAGAGGTGGGAAGGGACGAGTCATGGAACCTGGAACAAATTAATCGCTAGTAATTACAGTAAGAAATTAATACAAAATTGCATACAATAACAGCAGATCCTCCTCCTCAATCTCTTCATTATATTAATGGTCCAATCCTTTTTCTGCTACAAATAATACCACTATAGCATATTATACTAAAACTACTGTTACGATAGAAGAAGTAGTAGTAGTAATAGTGGTAGTCTAGGAGTACATACTTAATAAAAACATTATTTATATTGTAGAGTATCTTTAAGGGTAAGAATATAATGGTTGGATGCCACAGTTATTAGCGACATGAGTTGGGGCTAATGACCTCCAATTTGTGGAGTCCTTATTTGTTATGTGAATAAATAACTTTTCTAAATTTTCTTTTGAATCTGCTAAAAGTGCAACATCATCTGGATACACAATGATATTTGTCCTGTATGGACCAATGCAGCATCCAGTTTCGATCCCACGTGCATCACTAATCACATCATCTAGATAAAGTTTTTAAAAAAATGGAGACAGGTTTCCTCCCTGTCTGACTCCTTTATTTACTGCACAATATGCATCCTTAAATCCATTCCATACAACTCTTGCCGTGGTGTTCCTTAAACACTGTATAATGATTAGTACAAGATCAGGAGGAAATCCCCTCTCAATTAGAATAGTTCCCAATTTAAAATGGTTCACCATCTCAAAAGCTTTAGAGAGGTCCATGAAGGCAACATAAGCTTTACTGACTCATTTTATGTAAGGTCTAATGGTCTCTCTCAAAAGAAAACGAGCATCTGTAGTTAATAAACCTTGAGTAAAACCATATTGTCTCTTGTTAAAACCAACTTTTTCCTCTAAAACATTCAACATATGTAATTCTAAAATCTTTAAAATACATGAAGAAACCATCACCGGCCTATAATTGGAAGAGTCTGTGTTTCCTTTAACATCTTTAATAATGAGAGTGATATCACCTTTTAATAGTTCACTTGGTATATAACAATGGCTATAGCAGCTGTTGATAACTCTGACCATGTTAAATTAAAAATCTTCTGATCCATGTTTTAAAAACCTGGAGTCTATTCCATCGTGACCAACCCCTTCATTCAACCTTCTTGTTAACATCTTCAGTAGATAACTAAAGTTACATTTTCCTCCTCAATCTCAATAAAAAGTCACCTTCCTCTCTATTATCATCTTCATCCTGAATGCCAAACAGTTTCTCACTAAAAACCTTTGCAATGTCATCATCTTCAGTCTTCCCATCAATGGTGTTAGCAGTTTTTACTTTATTATTCTGTTTCTTCACCTTCCAAAATGATAACTTATTTTTGTTTTTAAACTTTCCTTGTACAGCATTGGATCTCTCACTCTCCACATTCTGTCTAAAAGTTGATAGAGCTTGCTTAAACCGCCTTCTAATCTCTGTCATCCTGTTATATTCCTCCGAATCTCTTATTTTACCTTTATTTAGCCAAGTAAGATAGTCTTGTCTAGACTGCGCATAGAGATGTTTTACAGTTCTATTCCACCCTGGAATTACTTTAAAATTGTTCTTCTTTCGTTTAGGTGTTTTAAAACAAGCTGCAAAGGATTCTAGTGAGCTTATCAAGATTTCATAAAACCTATCAATACTTCTTCGATGGTCAATTGATTGACATCCAATAGCCTGGCAGTTAAAGACATCCTTATTAAGATATCTTTGTATCTCTCTATTTACTTCCTTTTCTATAACCAGAATATCCTCAATACTAAATATCTTCCAATCAATATAATAATCTTCCTTTTCCTTACGATCACAAACACTAACATCCTGACTGGGATCAACAGAAGTAACACGTATTGTAGCTACCACCGGTAAATAATCAGAGCCAATCATGGAATACAATATGTCAATCTCCTGAATGAAAATATTCTGTGAATTTCGCTCCTACTACATGATCTAGCCATTTAGTATTGAAATTGTTAAAAAGTACAATAGTAAAAGACTGGGAATCTAACATATTAACATCAAAGCAAGTGAGATCATTATATTCCATAAAATCAGTTAAATGATTCCACGCTTTACCAATAAAAGGATCAGCATTAAAATCCCTCACTGTACACACTATCAAAAATCCTACTACTTAAAATATCTTCCAGCTTACCTAGTGTCTCCAGGTACATCTCTAATGTTCTGTCCTCCCAAATATCACTCTTAATATACACATTTAGCAAAAATAGAACATTACAACCAATTAAAAACTCAATTGTAATCACATTCGCCTCTAATAACAATATCTTTACCTTATAATGAATATCCCTTCTCCATATACATACCAAACCTCCCTCACACCTTCCTCTGTATGATTTAAGAGACTTCTCAGAGCAAACAGCAGCAGATCCCACACTCATAATTATCATCAATATAAGCAATATCTCCTAACCTATCCTTGGTTATAAAGGTTTCCTGCAAAAAAAATTAAGTCAAACTTCTTATCAACAATTGATCTAATTACCTCTATATTCTTCCTCAAAGAACAACAGTTGTACGTACTTATTCTAATATTCATCATGGCAAGGACCAAAAAGTAATTAGAACTAAGTCAAATTGACAATAAAATACATCACTAAAATATTTTTACAATAAAACTAACACAATCAAACAGAAAACTAATCCAAAAAAAAACAAATAAAATTAATTTAAGAGCTTAATCACTATTAATATTCTTAGTCTTACCATGAAATCTGTCTACCTGCTCTGGCCACATTTCTCCGTGAGTAATTTATCTCTATCCCCAGCATTAACTGTGATATCAAATGCATTAAGCTAATTAGATCTTATCACAAGTTGTTTAACATATATAACCGCAATACTAAAAACATCTCTTATGTGTTCCTTTATGCCATCACAGGTGACTTCAGTATCCACTCTACCTAAAAAAAACATCCAGTGTTCTCCTGGCCCCTTTAAATAAGTCATTTTTCATTGTACCAGTAATTCCCTTAAACTGGTGATGCTTATATCGTCTTTTTCTGTTGATCACTTGAGTAAAGTCATAACATTTATTCCCGTCCTGTTGAACTGATATATCACTTACTGATAGATGGGAGCTGGCAGACTGAAGACGTTGCCTGCTCAGTTGTGCTCGACTCACCCCTGCTCACTGCTCCAGTGTTGGAGTCGGTAACCAGAGTAGCGGAGCTGTTGGCTGCGCCCCCACCACTGTTACCAACACGTCTTGCACCACGTCCTCCTTCACGATGCCTTCTTGTTCCAATACTATTCCTTCCTTCATACCATTTGCTTTTCTTGAACCTGCACTGGCAATTTCTGTAACTTCTCCAGTTGATCTTGATTCAGCCATTACCTTATCACCCATCGTCCACTGGCTTGCGGTATTCCCCTTGACATGTCGTTTCAACTCCATCCCTTCCGCTACCATCTCAGCCCATACAGCTTCAGCATAACTTCCACCTTCACCTTTATTTCTTCCTGTGC